>DWGR01000249.1:0-26560 GCA_018247715.1 Heliconius burneyi
AACACTATCTCGGCACACTCAGGAGCTTCGCGTCACGGAAATGAAGATGCTGAGGTGGATGTGCGGCGTAACGCGGTCTGACCGCATATGCAACACGTTCATTCGAGGTAGTCTTGGAGTCCGTGACGTAGCGGATAAGCTCCAAGAACGTCGGCTGAGATGGTTTGGCCACGTGACGCGCCGGCCTAAGAACTACGTGGGATGCAAGTGCCTTGTTATATCGGTCCCTGGAGTGAGACCTCTCGGACGCCCAAGAAGGCGCTGGTTGGATGTCGTGACGCAGGACATGAGAGCCAATGGTCTTACCACCGAGGACGTTAAAGACCGTGCAAAGTGAAGTAGGCTGAGCAGGAAGGCAGACCCTGGCAATAGCCGGGATTAATGCCAGTATGAAGAAGAGTGAAATGAAATATGTCATGGCAAGTCAATACATTTTGTGGATTTCTTAAAGTTAACATGCTAGGCCCGGCGTAGTAGTCTTATAGTCATTCTTATGTCTATTAACCTCATATGCACAGTATAGCGCCAGATTATAATATAATAAACAGTTAAAGCGTTTAACTAAGATGTGATGTGTTGCAAATCCGGATAATCAAAACTATAAAGAAAAGCTGGTTTTGTGCATATGTAGCACGAAATAGTTACATCTCTATTAAAAGCAATATGGACGAGTACATATCAACGACATCAACATTTTTTAAGAAAATTTTAACATTTTCCAACATACGATGTATAAATATATAAAATATGTATGCATTGACGTACATATAAATTTTCTTAAGTTTCATCGTAGAGTAGATTGTATAAAATAATTATCACGGTTGATAGTCCGGATAATCGCAAATCTGTATAACCCAGGGCCGGATAATCAAGTTTCTTCTGTACTTAACTTTTTTAGTTTCTGTCGTCTACCATTTCGTCCCTGTGTTAAGTATTTAAGTATATAATTATAGAATTATTAGTATTTCTTGCGTTATTTAGTTATGTATACTTTGGCATATAAGTAAGTATATAGCGTATTTGCTGTCCTGGCTGGATGGGTAGATGGGTGGATGGGTCTCCGCAGTTAGGCCGCAGAAGCGACATCTGAATGATGTAACCAATTAACATTCCGTCGTACTAAGTGGGTACTTGTCGCTGGTGTTCGGTAACGAGCCTCCTCCCTTCCAATGATATACATGGACTTTCTATTCAATATTTTAAAAAATATCTAATCTTAATGCGGTGCAGTGTCTGTATATAAAAGTGACAGTTATGTATTCGATTCTGTTTCGAAGGAATAAATAAATGATTTTCATTCGCTCTGATATGAAAACTAAGTTTAGCGTTGAGTTTCGCCACTCAGTACACATTGTCTCGAAAATTGAGCATACAGTGAGGAACAGTGTTTTAGCATCAGGTTGCCTCTGCCTAAATTGCGGTGAAATACGAGATACAGTGTGACGCTTTGAAAAAAAAAACTAATTTAGCCAACATACAATTTATAAAGGTTTCTTAGATATTACATTATGATATAAATATATGTTATGTATATGTATATACAAATGATATTAATAGAAATAAATAATACTTAACACTTAACTTTTTAATATTCCTCACCACGCAATGGCGCCGGATTTCGGCAGAAATTGGGGAACGGAGTGTCTTAACACTAGGTTCCTTTTGCCCACCCTGCTGTGTAAGGGATAAAACGTGAAGCTGACTTACTTAATATTTTATCGTTAAAACCTATTTAATTAAAACAATCAAAGCTCGCCCAGGAAGCTATAACGTATTTGAGACCTGTGGCATACACTTGTGTAGATATCTACACTTATTAGTAATCATTTTCTGCTTGAATTAATAATGCTTAAAAGATTAATCTGATACGACGTTGAATATAAAGTAGTTAGTGAGGTCTCACTCCGTCCGACGCGAGGCGATCGGTGTCAGCTTTTTAAGAATGGTTTTTGTTCTCAATATTTTGATAGATCGTGAACGTATCATTAAGTGCATTAGACTAATCCTCGCTTCTTGCGGACGGACTTATTGTCCGCAGGTACAGTCGAGGGAATTAGTTTTATTGGGAAATTACTTGCATGTGACTATTTCTATGAAAATTATATTTATCTACTTAATTAATATAAGAGGCCGTCGTGGCGACTCCCCGAAGGGCATATATGAAGAGGTTGTTGACAGTGGACGAGGCGAAAGAGGTATGTAGAGACCGTAGCGTTTGGCGCTCTGAGAGTACCCCGCGAGGAATAAAGCGTGAAGCTAAGTTAAGTTATAATCTTCTCAGCTTTTATAATTTAGATGTTATAATTTATAGTGCCTTTCGTGAACTATGAACTATTAGGTCTAACTAACAAACATACACGTTTTGTCATTTTATATACGGATTATTATTATTTTTTTGCTTCACGTTGTATTCCACACAGGTACAACACAGCAGGTCGAGGGAACCCAAGTATTGAGACACTTCGTTTAAGATATATTGTGACACAATTTTAGATACATTGTGTATTGAGTGGCGGAACTTAACGCCGCGGTGTGTCTTGTTACAAGAGCTAGCAAACAAAAAAGACTCATTTCACTGAGAGGGAGTAATAACCACAACCGTCGCCCAAATATTTCTAGAATAACGAGTATTTTATAATTTGTTTGTATGGTTTTTATAAGAATTTACAACTTGATCTCATACTGAAGTATAAACGACATACGAGTACTTTTAGTTCGGATTTGATTAAATCAGCTCCGCCCCTCCCCTACCCCCCTCTCGCTGTCACTCATGCGCGGGATTAAGGCTATTGTGACTTGATGTTATTATATTTACATACATTTGTTTTTATCCGTTAGTGCGTACTGTCTGCGGTAAATTTACTGATTAGATATCGATTTTAATAATTTAATATTCATATACGCTAAGACGTGGAGCAAAAACTAATAGATTTATTTCAAATGAGATAGATGTATATCATGTAACTAGTTTTTGAGATCGCATTAGACACGGGTCAGACATTTGTTGAATAAATTATAATTAGTATTTCTTATTAATGATTCATTTGCATAGTGATGTCTTGAAAACATTCAAATAAGTGAACTATTTAATTCTACAACTACAAAACAATCATGAATATGTGAGAGTCGCGATCAAAGTTAAACAATTATTTATTTAATAGAGCATACAACCAAGTGTTCCGCTCGAGCAGCAAACAGCAATAGCAACGAATACAAATGAACCCGCGACCTGCCGCGGAGGGCTGCCGCTCACGACGCGTGATGGAGCGGCCGCGGTCGCCGAGAGGACGCCTCTCTATATTTTACTTGCAGGTAATACATTTTTCATCTAAATGGTTCGTATTGCATTCATTGCGAGCTTTCTACTTACGAGGATGAGAAGTTGCGGCGCAACAAGCTTCTTTATTTGCATACATTATTTTTATAATTTATAATCGATAATATACATAGTTAAGATTGGCAAATGTGGCGCAGCGGTGCGGCGTCTGACTGTAAACGCAATGATTGTAGGTTCGATCCCGAACAAATGATTATATTTATTTCCATTTCCTCGCTCCGGAGCGCGGCGCGATACAATCTCTGGTATTGGTTTCTCTACTCGATACGCAATATCTTAAAGATTGGGCGGCGCTAAGGTGCGGAGACAACGGAGTGTCTTAACGCTAGGTTCTTCTCTGTAACTAATAATACTACTATGTAATTCTAAAATAATGTAATAATAATAATAAAATAAGAGGCTGTAAAACTGACTGGTTGTGGGTTCGATTCCCAATCGAGCAAATGAAATATTTATTTATATTTCTATTTCTTCGCTCTGGTGTCGAGGTAAAGCGCAACGTTGAGTTCTGTCACTTAACACACAATGCCGCCAGAATTCTGCAGAAAGTGGGGGATGAAGTGTTCTACACTAGGTTCCCTCTGCCTATGCTGTGTGCGGGATACAGAGTGATGCTGAATAAAATTAATAGTACAAATTTAGTTAAGTTCACGCAATACAGAATATAACAGTAGCTCTAACACAAATAAACCGAGACGAAAAATTAGAAAGATGATCAAAAATATTGACACATATATAAAAAAATATTAAAATTCTATTTGTTAAAGATTAAGTTTACGAAATATCTGAGAAGTGTTTGTTAAACGTGACTATTCAAATACTTTCCATTCTTCAAAAAATTATAAAGTCTTAAGGCATTTTTATAACTTCAAAGTATTTATTGATATTTCTTGTAAGCTTTATGATTACTCGTACAATGCTCGGTGGTGTTAGCTATTTGATATGATAACATACTCTTTACACGTAAGATTTCTTCAATGCGTTGAAGAAATTATAAATTCACGCTGATTCACGCTGTACCCGACACCCAGCAGTGTAGGCAGAGAGCCAGGTTCCCTCTGCCGACCTAGAGCCTAGTGTTAAAACACTCTGTTCTGATAACGACAGTTCTGTTTCATCGCGTTATCAGAGTGAGAATAATATAAAATATTTAAATTTTTATCGCGTTTACATTTGCACGTTTGTGCAATATTAAGAAATGTAGTTATTAGTATCGCAGTGTTTGTTCATATTCGTATAATTGTACCAAAGCTATTCCGACTAACGGCTAAATGCCGCACATACATACAGACATATTGTAACTGACTAATACTAAGTGTTGTCCATAAGTCAGCTGATGCCCTTTGATAATCTCAGCTATATCTCTGTAATAAAATTAAAATTCCGAAGACATAATCAAATGAACGCGGCGACTCAAATTGCGCGCGTTGATGTCTTTTATCAAGAAACATCGCTTACCTTGTGAATATATAAACTATTTAAATTTTGATTCAGCCTTATTCAAATAAACATACTTACTTTATTTCATTTTGACGTATTGACTGTGTTAAACGTAATTATTATTATGATTTGTTATATCTTATGAACATTATAAAATGAACTTATTATTTTCTGTGGCGCACTTCATGCTTACGAAGTATGCCTGCTTGATCCAGTATAACAAGTAGTAATATGACAAACAATGATGAATGGATTCATGAAAAATAGTAAAAAATAAGAATAGATATTCTAAAAACACAACAATGTATGTTAGGTACTTAAGATTATTTTTGTACAACGATTTTCAATTAACATTCTAATCTCCAATATTTATGTATATTCTCGACTCGAGTACAAATACAAACAAACACCTCTCTCTCCCGGCCTCGTAATGAGTTGCTTGTATATCGAATGTAACAGTTCAAGAGGTCGCGCGTACATTATGTTCACCACAAATTTAAGGTAATTAGGAATTACAAATGAGTGACAGTGCGGTCATGGGTGCTAGAGGCGTCGGCGCCTCGCACAGAGCACGCGTCAGTCTCTGCGCACGCGCAGGTGCCTTTTGTTATAGATTTTAAGATAATATTTACTATTAATAGCTTTGTTAATCGATCATGCTTTTTTGGCTTAACTTTAGCTTAAGCAAACAAGCTAAACTTGTTTTAATTGTTGGTAAACCAAACACGACAAGCGAAACTTACCGAGATGAATTAATATTACTTCATTTGCAATTATAATATTTCATATTATATTGCAAATACTATTTTAATGTAGAAAAAATATATAATATTTACTACGTATACATAAGTAACTTGCTTCAACATTTTTTATTAATTTTTTATTTTAAATTGTTTGTAAATATAATTTATACAAAGGACAAGCAAAAATTTAATCCTTTTTAGAAGTAATTGAATCCATTTCGTGTCACTAAACTTAATTTGTTATAGTTGGACTATTTCAAAATGTAAAAAATATGATAATGAGCGTTTTATTTAAGCATAATGTGGAACTTAGACTAATGTGTCAATACGTTACTCGCGTAACGCCGCGCCACCTCGCTCCTCGCCGGCAGCTGGAGGTCACCTTACAAATAAAAGTTCACCTTTATACCTCTTTGTGTTATATCCTTGTAAGTGAGAATAATCAAGGTTGCGATGATCTCTCTGCGGTCGACCGTAAATATGCTTTTTATAACTTTTGCTACACATCGGATGTTCTTACCGATTCCGCAAATTACTCATTTTTACATTTACAAAGACTATATGTAAGACCAAAATAAAGGAACAATTGAACTTCAATGATGGCCGTAAGCGTCTCCTTGTGGCAGATACGGATGCTCTCAATTTGTGGTCAGCTGTAACAGCTCGCGTTTTATGACGTATTACAATTGTACACAGCGTTTTATTTATGCTCACTTTAATCAATACAGATGTGCAGAGGTGCATCCTCTTCCTAAATGCGAACAATTATTTTTTTAGCTCTTCACCGTCCATCTAAAGATTCAAGTATTGCTATTATGAGTCAGATCTTTGATTATTAAATCTCAATTTCCTTAATAACTGATCGTCACCTGCCTTACAGGTATGTTGTTAAAATCGTTATATTTGATTATATACTCATACGATTTTCAATATAATAAATTTGTATTTACTGAACTTGTATATTTTAAAATATGATATGAACTTTTTTTTTACTATGTTATAAAGTGAGATTTCCTTGTGCTCAGGTAAAATAACACTTCTGCTTATACAAGTTTAAGTGTTCAACCCCACGCGTAAATAACATTCATAGCGATACTAAACTGTCTCTTACTACAAATTGATTTCATCTGCCTCATAAATAGCATCATAAATATAAGTCATACATCTGCCTCGCAGCATCACAGCAGCTCCTCGTACAGTAGAGGATAGTACAGGTACAATAGAGTGCAGTGCAGTACAGTGCCCACACAGCGTCTAAGTGATAGCCCATTGTTTGAGCGCCGCGTCCTATCAATCGCAATTTGTCCGAATGTGACCGTGGAGACTGCGACCCACATCTATCTTGATTTGTAATTTGTTATTGCAGGCGTACTTTACGTGTTTCAGAGATAACGTGTTCGTTTTCAGGAATAAAGGAACTAATAACTATCATTGACTATAATGTTTACATGAAACTATTTCATGGAAGTACAACTAGATTCACTAACAATATACAACTATGCTCAATCATCAAGCTTTCATTTATACTCGTACATCTACTTTGTAATTGAAATAACAAAGCAATATGTAATATTACGTTTACCATAGTCGCTATCGAGCATCGCAGCAACAAGCTGATGCCGGCGATAGCGTCTGACGTGGTCGTGTGGGAGGACGAGGGTATGTAGAGGCTCGACGTTCACACGTTGTCTCTAATACGCAATTGTTACTGCCGCGATTATATCTCTCACTCGGATTATCATACGACAATATTTAGAGATCATACTCGTATTTGCTGCGCTGCGATATGCATATATTTTCAATAAATCGTACAGTTTGTCTTTGCTTTCATCCCTTTAGTGGGGCCAGTTGTGGCGCAGGGGCACAAACGTGTGACTATAAGTAAGACAGGTTGCGGGTTCAATCAGCACTCGGGAATTATTTTCCTGACTGCTGTTGTTGAAATGTTTACTCAAATTTATATTTCCATTTCTTCGCTCTGGTGTAGATACAAGGCGGGGCGTTGAACTCCTTCATTCAACTCACAATACCTCCAAACTTCGGTGGAAAATGAGAAACGGAACGGTATCTTTACACAAGATTCCCAGTAATTATCAGATTGGTAATTATAATATAATTTTGTTAATAAATGAGTTGCAACTCATATACTTGTCATCTACTATATATATAAGATTCCATTATTGTTGTCCATTTAGGAATTCAGCACAAAATCTTTACAATGAAATCATTAGTGAATTGTCAAGTTAGTAATAGAATATTTGTAATATTATAACTTATTATTTAAAAAAGATGATGATAATAAGTACCATTTGCATATAAGTGTAGGAAGTGGAGGGTGTCAGCACTAGTTAGGTTCCCTCTGCCTCCCTGCTGTGCGCGGCGAACAATATGAAGCTGAGTTATACTTATGGATAAGATGACGTTGACCTCATACAAAAAGAGATGTTTCGGACATACCTGTCTGAGTCTGAGACTCACAGGCGTACGCCGCTATTGGGTCGTCTCGCATAAATCCGCCAGTTTTTTGCTAACGGATAGAAGATTTAATACTTGAGCTGATGACGTTTACGACGATGCAACAATACTACTGTAGTAGAGTTAGCGTTTAAAATTAACATTATTAATATAATACTATGTACCCTACATATAGCCTACTTGCAGGGTAGGCAGAGGGAACCTGGGAATTAAGATGCTTCCGTTCCCCACTTTGTACAAATACTAATAAGGTACATATTAGTATGCGTTTTAGCCTAATCTTAGCGTTATCATAGAACATTAAATATGAGTTGAACAAATATTGCCTAGTATGTCTTAAGAGTTGACGATATATGATTGATACGCCATGATCAAATATCTCTCGCACTACATCTGTCCATAGGCCATAGGTCTGTCATGACCTATGGCCGAGTGCTGGCCCCAGCCTCGTTGCTGGCGACACGTTCTGATAAATGTTCGTAATTAAATACATGCATGAATTGTTCAAGACAACTGCGATAGGAATAAGTTATTATATAAAGTAGAAAATGAATACTGCGTAAAATATTATCAATGATCGTAAATTATAGATTTATCTGGTCCAATTTGTTTCATCTATAATTTATATAGAAGTCGTTACAAGCTATAGGTAACAGAGAAGTATCTCCGCATCACGAGGGCCTTATCTCGCCAAAGTTAATGCGAAGCGTGTGCACTGTACTCTGTGCTGTGCACTGTGCGTGCACAATTAATGCCAACTTACTTGTATATGAAGTGATAACATCGCGGCGGACTATCTGCACGCTGCACGCTGCACGTGTACACACAACTTGTTGAGCATTTTGCTAAAATGTGTTTAATTTTTGATTGACAATCATATATAATAGTAAGTAGGTGCTTCTACAGAGTGAACGAGAAGCACGTCACCGGGAGCCCGGTATTGATAAAGCTATGAACAACTATTAACTAAAGACCTGTAATTTTACATACACATATATTTTTAAGCAATAATATCTTATGTCTAATATTTTTTGGAATAACAAAACAGCTGTAAAAAAACACTCTATTCCTCATTGCATACGTAACTTCATAGAGACAATGCAAACAAAGCTTTGAAAGATGTTACACCACGTTACAATACATTATCCAATATGTGTCTAATAATGAGCCTCTACAAGTGATCGAAATGATACACTTTCTGAAAAATAAAAAGAACATTACGTCAAAAGTAATTAAAACAAACAGTTTTTTGTATTCACAAAAGGAGTCAGACGTGTCCGCCTGCATCGTGTATCTAAGCGATCGTATAATTTAATCTTCCTACTTAGAGAGCTTATTATTTTTCCTTTATAAAAAACATCGATCATTGAATGCGTCATTTGTCCGAACATTCCGGAGTCGTAATAAGTTATTAAGAAAACGAACAAAGATCACTTTGTAAAGGAACGAGACATAACCAGTTCCTCTCGCCGAGGAGACTTCTATTAATTAAATATTATCGTCGTACCTGCGGCTCTCATTGGGAACACTTTTAATTTATATCACATTATTGCATCATCTTTAAAAAGTCAATTGACAACTTTAGAAGTTGGTGGCCAAAAGAGATTGACTGAATCCACGATGGTTGAGAATTCGAGTCGTATTCTTAGGCAAAATGTTTAGTTTTAAAAATATTTTCGTATTCTTGAATAATGACGGACACTAGAGAGAGAATCGTCTCTCTGAACTAGACAGTCCCCATAGACCATGCAAAGATATTCATTCGGCAGCCCGTTCATTATCAACATGCATTGTTAGTTAATATTTAAACAATAATTGTACAATATAAGTAACAATATCAAATCCTCTGTGACAGCTTATTTCTTTCGTCACCAAACCAGCACCTGTAGAGCCAGCTCCAGGAGTGACCGCACCCCTGTCACGTCGCACCAAGACGAAAGAGCAATATTAAACATGTATATAATAAGAACTTTAGTTTCGTCGTGAAGCAGGTTACGAGCCACGGACGCACGTAGGTACGTTCATTTCACAAATATATAATAACAGCCATCAAATTATACAGAGATAAATCAAACATCAAAACGAGTTCAAACGCGGCACAAAAATGAAACAAAGAATACTTTTTTCCCGTCCAGAGCGCGTCGGATCCGGACAGGAGGAGAGTTGATAATTTGGTAAGTCATAATCGCGGCCGCTCGTCAGCGCTCCGGACAAAAACCTGACCAACCTGGTCAACCTGGTCTGCCAGTGTGCAGTGCTACACGACACAATTCCTTGGAAATATAATATAACAATATTTTTTGGCATCTAAATATCTTATTATACCTGTATATTTATATAAATCAAAAATTTACTACTACGTACTGTTTTGGTGTTTAATAATTATTCACGAAGGAGCCGAATCTTTGTGTTTCATATTCGTAAATAATACTTTTTAAAACCATGATGTCATTATAAAATCTTTATTCCGGAAACGTTAAGCATAATATTGTTAATCTCTTGACGATTGATTAAAAATCGACTGCTAGATGCCTACGCGAGCGGGAGCGGGGCGCGGCACCTGCGCTGCAGGGCGTCGACCCTCGCCCTTCCTCGCGCCCTCTCCTACTCCCCCTCCCCGTGCCTCCTTGCTCCCCCCGGCCCCACCCTCCTCTCGCACTTTCCTCTCAGCATCTCACTCGCCCTGAACTCGTGCGCCCTCACGCGATGCAGAATCCTTACTTCTGCACTATACTCGTACTAAAGTATATACCAACTACTAAATGTACGACAAATGTACATTTTTCTATGTACGCACTATATATATTTTGTAAAATATTTTAATTAATTGAGGGACATGTCATGTAAGTAGAGCAGCTATTTTCACCAGTCGAATTGTACTACTCCGGAGTGTATATACGACGACGGTCACTGCGAGGGTTAATTAAACAGTGTTTTTTTGCGTGACATGACTCGCACTGCGCAGCGGGGAGGTCAGTGCAGGAGGATGCGGAAAGGCGCAGGAGGCCGGGGGAGGGGGCGCGTCGCTCGTAAACGCTCACATTTAATTTGTTCCCTTCAACCGAACCGACAGGGCTGCATCTAGCTGCTCGACCGTGAAATACCTTTTGAGTGAGCCTCATACCTCATACCTAGAATTGCTTCGTTTTGCACCATTTTTGTTCACAACGTATGTTTACTGAAGTTCATTGTACAAGAATCATGTTTCCTTCCCTCACATATCTATCTTTATTTGCACAACAATGCGTACATTATATAGGTATAATATCTGAAATATATTGTACAAATTTTACGTTTTTGGGCCCTTATTAAAAAGAATCTAAGCATTATTAAGGTTATTGCGTAGGATTCTTTAGATTATTCCGCTCGTTTTAAGTTAAATAACAACGTACAAGCTGCCAAGCACTCGTAGTCACACAACGCGCTCGTCGTTTCGCTCGCTCATCGTGTTTGTAACAAATCGATTAACTGTTTGCTTACAAACTTCTTAAAATAATTAAATTTAGTAATTCTTCATTTTGACGCGTTACACTGTATCCCACATATAGCAGAACAGGCAGACAGGGCCTTAAAACTCTCCACTCCACATTTTCTACCGAATTCTGCCGTTTTTTTTGCCCCTGCGTCACGACCTCAGTAATAGTTTTTAAATAGAATATTTTAATAGTCTTATAAAACTAACGAAATTACTTTAAATAGTAGTATCTCGACGTACTGCTTACTGAGCTGAGGTAACAGGTGGAACTGAGTCTGGGAAGTCGAGGCACGTAATCGATTTTATTAATATCGAACGTCGGTAACACAAAAACAGGCTCCGTGTCCGTAATAACACCTCCGTCTGTCCTGAGAGCGCCGAATTCCCGCATTCTTCTATCATCAATTCAATTAGAGGCCACAATAGAACGGCCAGGAGGTACGAGGCAGGAGGTGAGAGGCAACGCTGCTTGATACGACTCGTATCCACGCACGTTTCCTATCAATTATTTGGGATGAAATGCTTTGTGTTCCACTTTGTTTGCCTATAATAGCTCAGTTGCTACAAAACGACGGTGGGATGAAATCATGTTTTTGTTGGTTATTTTTTTTGTTTATAATTTAATTTAGAAATATTTAATTGAGAACTGTTGTGTGTAACGACTTTGTATTATCTAGATGAATTTTGAAGGTATTACATGTTAAATGGCGAAACTCAACGCCGCGCTTGCCGTCAACATCAGGGCGTAAATAAATATCTTGAGAATGTATACATTTAAATAAATATTTCATTTCTTACTAAAAATATAAAACATCAAATACAAGGGCAACCTGGCATCATTGGCACAGCTCCTGACTGTAAGCCCGACAGTTGTGAGTTTATCAGGCGTTAAAGGAACTCAATGCTGCATTATGTCTTTAAAAAAAGGTAGCGTTGAGTTACACAGCCACTGCACGCGCAATATTTAGAGAATTGGGCAAAAAATGCAACAATATGTTGTGACAAAAGCAGAAATAAAATGACTTATTGTATTTCTGCTTTTGTGTCTAGATATTATTCTTTTGTGACTTGAGAAAATCTTTTTCAAATTTTATTTAAGTTTATAGAGCTGTCTCCTGGGTAACAAAATATATACTCGTATACCAAGGAAGCGATGAGAAGTCGCTTTTACGTTATAGTACACGTAACATTATGATAAAAATTCAAATCGATATAATCTTTATCGATGCAATATCCCGCGATTCTGTGAATTCATTATGGAGTCGAGTTGAGTCGATGCGGGAGATAAGCCGAGCTCGGGGCTGAGACGTCTGTCCACGTGGTGATGCGTGTCCACTTGCACCACCACCACCTGAACGTTATGAATACTATTGGCGAGAGGAGCACCACGCTGTTGTGATTAGAAAGATATTAGCAGGACAACATTTCTGTTTTCAAGTTTTTGACATAGCTATGTAGTGGAAACAGACAGCGTAACAGAGTCCACGTACCTGGTTTAACCGTATATCGATCATAACTATTCGCATTAAATTTATAAATAACATTAAAGTAGATATTTATAACCGTTAATGTTGTGACAAAAAGTGATGCAATTACGTAATTATTATTAACTACCACGTATATAAGATTGTAATGTACTCACACTGTGGTGCGTGGTGGTCACACTGGCGGGTATCTACCTCCGCGTTCGATATCTGCTACTGATACGGATCTCCGCCGGCGTCCCGTTCGCTTGCGATTACAAATTATTTATTGAGACAGAATATTATCAACAACAGAAAGTTGACAATTGCGATAATAAGCTAAATACGGTACCTGCTAGGTAGTGGTACCTATCGGTCTACGTCTGCGGGTATTGCAAAGTTATATAATCATTTTGTGTAGGTATATAATTATAATAATTTATATTTGATATCGATATCGGAAAATGTAAATAAAATAAGCATAAAAAATATATTGTAGTATACACATATAAGTGCTCGTATATAGCGAGCTCGCTTTTGTACAGAAAGTTATTTGGTATTTTGACGCCGGTCACAAACTCACAATGCAGCGAAATGTCACTGTAAACGCGACAGGATGTGGATTCGATTCCAGTCGAGGAAATGTCCATTTTCAACGCTCTGGTGTCGAGGCAGACGGCGCGGCGGACACTCTACCTACCCTGCTGTGCTGCTGTGTGCAGGATACAGTGTGATACTAAAAATTTTTTGGTATTCTTTGGGTTTTGTCAAAAAAACGTCTTTGTATCACCTATAGATTCAATAATCAAGAACGCTCCAAAAATGTTGGGATGTATGGATAAATATATGGATTCAGAAAGAAGTCTGAAATAAAGAGATTATTATTATGTTTCTCTTTCATAATTCACGGGTTCAAAAGAACCTTTGGAAAGCTTGCGTTGCGGGGACACAGGTCCAACACGTAGAGGCCCCTTAGAGAATATACAAGTGTTTTACTGTAGCGTATCAGCCGGGATTCATCTCTGGGTAACCTGTGGTTACCCAGAGATGAATCAGAGACGATCGCCAGATGATACGTAGGAACTATGGAAAATGTGGAAATCTAAGCTAGGGCTATGGAATGGAATTTGGATGAGCTGGCTACTGGGCTATAGAATGAGACTAACGGACGTCCGCCTTTACAATAGTTTCTAATTGGATGGTTGGCGGACGGTGACTCGCCTCCCACTAGATGGGCCCCCACAAAGTGGCGTAGTGCCTCGGGCGCAACATCAGCGTGGTCGGCTAAGGGTGTAGAGAGGTGTGCACCGGTTTCACCATCACGAGGAGCTCGTGAGCGGGTTTCCCTGCTATTACACAGATTGAGCACTTCCACCCTTTCAAGCAAATAACAATGTGTGAGCATATAACAATAATATATAAAAGCTCTTGCGGTCTACTCTGCCGGCCAGCAAAGGCAAGGCAGAGGCGGGGGATAGATTACAATTCCCCTCCGGAGAACTCAGGTCCGGGGGGGTCGCCCCTCCCCAACAGCTCACCACAAGCTGCCCTGCAGGCTAATTATTATTATTATTATAATTAGGGTAAGGATTTTTTAAAAACTGCGTCGATAAAAATAGTTATATACAATTGTTTATAAAAATATTATTATTTATATTAATATTATTATTTATTGTTGTCTTAAATATCATCCACACCACCTGGATACGTGGCACTTTACTACTATGCGGTTTCGTAGAAATTTCCTTCCACGCGCCACGGAACTGCGCCCACCCGCGGCAGTGTTTCCAGGTCGATATGATATGGGTACCTTCATAAAGCGCGTCTACCTTAAAGGCCGGCAACACACCTGTAGCTCCTCTGGTGTTGCACGGGGTCGTGGGCGGCGGTGATCACGTACCTGGTGACCCGAACGCTCATTTGCCTTGTCCTTTTACCATAAAAAAATTGTTTGTGTTTGTATGAACGATTTTGGTGTATGAGAGTGGTTTGGGGTTCCACTTTGCAACACATTTGGAAGATATTAGTCAGTCAGATACCTATTATTCATGTACGTACTTCTATACCAGTACTGCGTCACTGGATTACTTTAAAATGTCTGACAATGTGTTAATTAAGCTACGAAAATCTAAACAATTTACTGAGAAATGCCTAATTAAATGTTGAATACTTTATATATTCGTTGTTTCGTTCGTATAAATATATTCGTTGTAGATTCCGCGGCATTTCACCGTAAAATGTTGACTGCCTCAGCGAATTAAATTTGTCCAGGCAGATGGTCGGTGCCGTCACGCCCGCCCAGTATCCCGGCGAGGCGGGACGGGGGCAGGCGCTATAGGCGTGCCTTATCATATGACAGACAGCCGTCGATGCGCAATGGGACTTTCATTAAAATGTAATATTTAAATAATACACCAAACAACATAGGAAGTAAGCGTCGCGACCTTCTCTTGCAGACATTCAAGTAAAATTTTTATGCCCGAGTGTGGAGTGTGGGCGATATGTATGCAGTGAGTAATACAATCGTATGTCGAGCGCAAGTCTGGTTGCGACAGTCTTCCGGGGGATTTATAGGGATTTATTGGAGGACAGACGTCCACGTCGTCCGGAAAGGAGGGCCGATGCTATCGCGCCCGACTCCATTAGGCCGCTCCGGCTGTGACGTCGACGCAGATACTATCTTATCTCGATCGCGCCGTATTAAAATGTAAATGAACGGAGCTATTGATCTTGCGCTAGTTGTTAAATAATATTAGTACATACTCGTAATGCCACACTGCGCCGCACGAGAAATGTTCACTGTTACAATTTACAAATAATGTTTTATTGATTGTTTATATTAGATAGATACACAAAAAATAAGTCATTTATTTGAATTGATAGAAACTTCTTAGATCCGCAGGTTTGCTGTTTCTTGCGAATAGTAGGGCAAACAGACTTCTGTCGTTCAATAGCGAAACTGCTGTCGTCGTGCTTAAGGCTGCGCCACTGCGCCCCTAAATTTCCCATAATATTAAAAAATTTAATTCTAACTTTATAATAACGAATTTTACAAAGTAGTAACTCTCTAAATTTGGATTGGATTTGATTAAATTATTTATTTGTATAGCAAATGTAGCCTATAGGTACATATAAAGAAAAAACATTCTAAAATAAGTTGAGATAAAAAGTAAAGTAATCAAAATATTCTATATTATTTTATAAACACAAAGTACACTTGACCACTTTGTATTAAACGAGACATTGATAATGTAACTGGTAACTGGAGCGCATAATAAGTGTAATTAAGTGTGCGTAAAAACCATGTAGTCGCCCGTCACGCGTCACGCCGCGCGCTCGGGCGCACTCGCGCGGGTAAACGCCGCATGCGTCCCGCCGGACACGCTCGTATCCATTACACAGAATTAATATGTATCGAGTCATGCTATGATATGGATGGAATTAAAAGATTATAGTTAGCGTTTTAGTTGACTTAGGCTTGTAGAAGTATGATGAGGTAAGGTAACCTTGACATTTTATTATAATAGGTTTTCAGTTGTTGCTTGTATTTCTTATTAAAATAAAATAATAACTTTATTAGGAGGCACGGTGGGCTTAATCAGGTTTCATAGTCGAGTGCCTCGGCTGTGGCCGGTAGCCGCGTGAGGTGATCAATGGTGCCGCCTCCGGTCAGGTCCCGTGATTGGTCACGGCGCGGCGTGTTCACACGTCGTCACTCCGCTCGTCCCGGCGCGCCGTGACGCTGCCGGCCTCACTATTATACGTTTCCAAGACTCGTAAAACCTCACGAATAGTGAACAATCGTACACAATTAGCCACAGTAAGGTTTTGAAAAAAGTTACACTATTTTTTGATAGAAAAAGATTTCCACTTCGTTTCTTTTTGTCATTTTAAATTTTTATGGCCGAGTATAGTTATTTCTGCTTTTGAAATATAAAATAACTACAGCCCATCTTATACAAAATATTTCATATTATCATTAGATAATATTTTACGTATCTAACACTCTTGCAAAGATTAATGATCATGTATACATATATTGCCGAATCTCTGTTGGGGCCTTTTTGCACAAACAACGACACATAAATCTTGGGAACCTTGTGTCAAGAGGTCGATATAAACGTCCGACCGAAGCGGTGGGAGGCGAAGGAGGAGGGGGGAGGGGGTGCGGCGAGACTCCGAGGAACTCATTAAAATACCTAAATGGAACCCTGCAGGACGACGCGATGGTGACAACTCGTGAGAATCGTGGACTAATTAAGCGAAAATAAGAGACTGCTTGATAAACTGTAAGAGCGTGTAGCCGCGAGGAACAGCTGCGCGAGTGTCGGTGTCGGAGTGCCGGCGCTGGCCGGTACTCCTCGGTACTCCTCCTCGCATCTAGATACATCGCCCCTGCCTCGACGCCTCCGCTTCGGAGAATTAATTAAATAAATAATTTGACCGTCTGTTCTAAAGAAAATCAATGAATAAGATATTTATTTGTTATTTAGAATATATTACTTAAATAGCATATAAGCACAAAAGGTAAGGTACTGTTTTTTAGGTATACCTTATCATGTAAAGTAATTATGTAGAGAGAAACTACAGATTTGGGAAATTCTTTGGGTTCGTTCAAATGTCAGTAGAATTATGATTACTATGAGTAGGTAATGCATTACAATCGTCGTTTTAATGTTTATTTATTGAAATTAATATATTCGATTATCGATAAATAATTTATTTGCTTTGTAAATAAGGGCGTCACGCATGCGCCGGCCGTGATTAATGACGGTACTCCGCAACAGGGAAAAAAGCTCCCTCGACCTGACACGGTGTGGCGACACTATACAAGGACTGTAATAGAAATTTAAGTAAATATTTATTACATTAAAATTAGATGTTCCGGGAATTTCATCAGTTATCCAAATACAATATAAAGGTGGTAAATTAAACTTAAATAACATTTATGGGACATTATATTTTGCAAATATTAGATGTATCTGCTATAGTGTGTTTTCATCCTACGTAAATAAGATATCGATCCGGTAATGAAGCCATCAGATGCGACGGCGTCGGTCGGTCGTCGGCGGAGGACGGAGGTGGAGGATGAGGAGGACGGGAGCCGGAGAGCCCGTCGGTAGCAATTTGTTAATCAAGCTCCGATTAATGAGTGCGTACGCGTCGTTCATTAGGCTAATAACATTATTATAATGATCAGAGACGCTACTTGCTGCGGCCGAGTGAAGCGGCCTTTGATTGCATCATTGAATTACAATTAGCTCCACTGTTCGTTGCTCTTTTATTGGGGCACCTGCGAGCTTTTACGATCGTTCTATGAAGTTCCTTTGATGTTGGCGTGCTTCTTGAAAAAGCGGAAATTGATCAATACTTTATAGTCAGAATTAAATAATAAACGGTATAATGTATTTTCCAAGCCATTACAGCGCGATGAGCCAGTGACTTATTTTCATTTTTTGACCTATTTGATAATATTGCGGCATTGAAATGTGATTGTACTTTGCGTAAACTGGGTAAGAAATTGTTTATCTCGAGACGTACGTTAAGAGAGAAGATAATACAAAGCTGGAAAGAAATGAGACCTATAGTGTAACCGCGGCCATACAGAGGCCGCGGGGAGCCGACGGAAGCCGCTATCGTACGGATGCGCGCGCGCCGGTACTAGCGCCAACATTATCTACATATTACATTAATTACTACTACACCATACAATAATTCAAAGAAAAATATATTTAATTATTATAGATTCATATCGTACATAGTTTTAAGAACTATTGTGTGTGTCTAATTAGGTGATAACAACCTTCGTAAGAAGACACTTTAAAAGTCCTTCTTTTACCCATTGGCTTATTAAGAATTATTGTATAAGTTTAGTATGTTCAGTAAAGATGATACGGAAAGGCGTATTGCTGCCGTTAACAGGGATAATGGTGCTTTAGCTGCATTGAAGAGATGGCAAAACGTTAAACGGCAGCGAAACGTGGGTATTATACGAGGTGTCTCAAGAGAAATTTTATATTTATAAATATCATTAAAAAAATAAGTAGTTTATTAGTAGAACGTTTATTTATTTCTAAAATACAGACTTTGGGATTTTTTTAAATAATGTCATCCAAATGCTTACACTCATGGCACTCATTCAACCTAACACTATAATGAAATGAAATCTTATAACGGCTTGGCAAGTACGCTCAGTAATGGCTTTCATTTCGTGGGGAATATTTTGTTTTAATTGCGCCAGAGAAGTTGGATTCTTGACGTACACTTTAGGTTTAAGGAAACTCCACAGGAAAAAGTCCATCGGAGTCAAATCAGGACTGCGTGGAGGCCAATTTATGTCCCCTCTTCTGGAGATTTATTCTCCTGGAAAAATCTCACGAACTCGTGGCAGAGACATATTAGACGTGTGTGACGTCGATCCATCCTGCTGGAACCATGTCTTTTGACTAAAACCAGGAGAATTTTGCAGTGTAGGCAACAAAAAATCATCTAACATCTTCACATAACGTTCTGAGTTAACTGTAAGTGCACGTCCCCCCGCGTCTTCAAAGAAGTGTGGGCCGATTATTCCTCGCGATGACATTGCAGCCCATACGGCTAATTTTTGCGAATGAAGAGGTCTCTGATGCTTACGTTTCGGATTATTGTACTCCAATAGCGACAGTCTTGTCTGTTAACGTGCCTATTCAGATGAAAATGAGCTTCATCAGAATATGATGTTGGTGGACGTTTGTAATCTCTCAGTTATCTCGTTTACGAATTCTAGACTTTGAATAGGATCCTGGGGCTTCAACTCCTGCACCAATACAATTTTATAGGGGTGCGGCTTTAGACCTTTACGCGAAATGCGTTGAAGGGATGATCTATGCACATTCAAAGCACTTGTACGCTTTTGAATTGAGAGGTCAGGATCAACACAAACAGACTGATTGACTGGTTCTACGTTTTCTTCTGTCCTCGATAACCTTGGCCTTCCAGATTTTAGCTAATCTAAAGTTGAGCCAGTCTCTTCAAACTTCTTTACCCAAATCCGAATGAGAGGTACGCTTGGCGCATCATTTAAGTGACGAATATCAGGAATGTTGCAAAAATTTCGTCGTTCTATAGGCGCAGAATTACCGTTTTTGTAAAATTCACGGACGCACAATGCGCGGTCTGCTCTCGAAAAACGCTCCATAACCTTTAAATTCCTAAGAGCCAAGCTACCGAATTACATACCTCCGTGCTGCTCTAATGCATTGCGTTCACGCAGCAAGCTGATCAACTATAAAATTTCTTTTGAGACACCTTGTAGAAGAAGAATGTAAGAAAATGAACGATGTGGAGATGCGATACACAGAATGACAGGTACTAGCGAGAATGTCACGTTGAGAATTAACAAGAACTTGCTCAGCTGGTTTGGACACGTCGAACGAATGAATGGTAGAAGAATGGCAAAAAAGATTTATAATGGAAAAGTAAGCAGTAAAACAGGTAGGAGGAGACAACACAGTATTAAAGATACTGGAGGAAGGTCACGTACAAAGCATGAGAACACGAGGCTCCCCGAAGGGCATGTATGAAGAGATAGATCAAAGTGGACTAGACGAAAGAAGTTTGTAGAGACCGTAGCGTTTGGCGCTCCGTTCTCTCTGACAACAACGAGAATCTATGTACGTGTGTAGGTAGGTACTTATGTTTAAGATTGGATTGCGTAACGTATGCTTCACGAGGCACCGAGGCGGCTAATTTATAAACAATTTTACCAGAGCTAAATGACAAAGAAACTTCTCATATATTAAGAAGAATTTTATCATAAAATCTCATGTGACTCTTACTTAGAAACGTCGGCGTCAATTAAATATCTCTAAAACTCGCATTATGTTAGCTTGATTACATCTCGCCTATAGGCAGAGACGCTTGACGCAAAAACTCGCTCAGCTTATGAATACAGGTTCAATTAAGAAGAGTAATAATGAGGTGGATGAACTAATCCTTGTTTTTGGGAACTGACCCCTCCCTCCCGCGACCCCCCTCCCGCACCGCGCCGCCCTCCACGTGATGTAATTATGTTACATCGCAACTGTTGTTTTGGAGGGACTCGGCTCTTGAGAAGTAAACGGTTACCGATTACGTGCACTGTATCATTTAATAAAGTGTTCTGCAATTTATTCTAATTACATACATTTGTTTTCTTCCCAAACATTAGTTACGCACAAAATTTTATACAAAGACTGTATTTGATATACATATACGTATGTCTTTGTGAAGTTCATTCATTCATCCATCTATGTAGAAGCATCATATATTTCTTTAAAAGAGGTAAGCAGCAACTGAGTGCTATTCCATACCAATATTGATGCTTACGTAAACATTACAAGCATGTAGTCTGATCGTGAGAATCCTAGCACCTGGCGAGTGACAGGTTGCCACTTCCGCCACACGGACCGGAGTACTGTTAGTACCTCCACGCGCGAGGATGTCGACGATTGTCGTCTTCTCGATAAGTCTAGTATCAATAATGGCCATTGTAGTGGTTGCTTCAGCTTAGTGATCAGAGATACTTCTTTAGAATGGTCAAGTATTGCTTCTTAGATCTGAAGTTACTAATTACTTGTACAATGTACTACAATTTAACCATACCAAAAACAATGTTATGTTACGCAAACTTTTACTGCACAAAAACAAATCCTTTAAAATTATTAATTTATTGTAAAGAATGAAAATGTTTAACTCTTAGACAATATCTATATTATATAATAAAATAGAAAAAAATATTTTGTCTGTTCATTTAAGATTAATATTTTGAGGCCGTCGTGGCGCAGCGGCACAAGGGTGTGACTGTAATGCGTCTGTCGGTTGTGGGTTTGATTCCCACTCGAGGAAATGAAATATTTAATTACGTTTATATTTCCATTTCTTCTCTATGGTGTCGAGGCAAAGCATGGCGTTAAGTTCTGCCACTCAACACGCAATGTCTCCAGAATTCGACAGAAAGTGCTTCCCTCTGCTTACCCTGCTGTGTGCGGGATACAGCGTGAAGCTGGCATTTAATATTTTTGACTGAAATGAATAAGAGTATTTTTTTGAATTTCTTGTCTGTCTGTATATATGGTCACGCTAATCTTGGAAACTACTGAACCGATTTACTATTTCAAACTTTCACGAATTGCTTTGTTTTAACTCGACTTAACATCTAAAGTTTGTTTCATCAAAATTTCATTAATTTCATAATTTAAGAAAAAGTTATCGGCCTTTGAATGAACTCAAGGCATGAGTTTGCCTCCAAATAAAAAGCAATCCATATCTATACTTATAATAAATCTGTATTTGTTTGTGATAAATCTATATTTTTAACCGACTTTCATAACAAGGGGTAGTATAGAATAATAGGGAAAAATTGTATTAGTTTTTAAAAGTGTTCCGACTAAATATTGCAAATTAGAGTACTAGATAGTGGCTGTGGTTGTGTTATCTCAGCACGCGCCACTATGTCAGTGTGCTAACTGTTATCGTCACTGTGCGCTATCAGCACCGCCCCCGCACATGTTATGTCACTTGACGCCCAATTAAATGATTTATGAATCGGGATTATCATGTTGTGAATTTAGAGGAACAAAGTATATGTTAGTTACAAATATACAGTATTATCAATATTACTCTATATTTTAAAATATATGAACCTATCAGATTTGTTTCGTTCACCCTATATGAAACAAATGTAAGACTTCTTCTTATGAAACGAATGAAATACTAGACCTAGCGGGGCTTGACACTGCGTCTCTTAGAAACTGTAACTTACGACAAAATACTTATTCGCTTTTATTTACATATACGAGCCGTATGTCTAGCATCTCTGTAGGGAGTTTTAACAAGCATTTATAAGAATTCTGACTTAGTGACTCGTATGCATTTTTTAAGTATTTTTGTTTTCTACATCTCATCATCTGTGTGAAATAACTTTAAATAATATATACATATTATACTTTTGTTTGGCTTTTATGTTTTGTAATTAAAAAAAATATTAGTGTCTTGCGAACCAACTCAACTCCCGTTCATGTTCTCGTCGTAACTCGTAATACAACATGAACATTCAATCTCGTAAGTGTTCGAAGTACGACGCTTACATCGTGTTTCATGAGCCTCGCTAAATAACTTGCAATTCCTCAAACATCGGTTATTCGTTTAGTCAATCATTATGCACCGTTAGCGGAGCCGAGTGCCGCGGACCAGCGCGACCTCGCCGCGAGCTGGCGGCCGGAGCAGCCTCATTACAGCCCGCCTCTGCCGCCGCCGACCCGCCGCCCCGCTATTTGTCAAAATAAACTGCTGTATTTACATCAACGAGAACATATCCCTGTACCTGAACGCACGAAAATAGACTCTACTCCGGAGCTTTTACAATTCATTAAAATGTAAACTTGCTAGATTTCTGTTTTTTGGCGTGTGAAAGAACTTTTAATGCAGCCTCAAGCACCTGCTGTGAGATATATTGCAAGTTTTCGCGGTGAAGCTAGAGCTCGCCCCAGCCCCACTCCTGCCGTGCTCCGGCCCTGCTCCTGACCCCCCTGCGGCCTCGCTCCTGCCCCGGTCCGGCCCTGCTCCTGCCCCCTTGCGGCCTCGCTCCTGCCCCGGTCCGGCCCTGCTCCTGCCTCCCTGCGGCCCCGCTCCTGTCCCGGTCCGGCTGCGCTCCTGCCCCGGTACGGCCCCACTCCTGTCCCGCTCCGGCCTCGCTTCAACCCAATACGGCAACGCGGATATGAAATTTTCAAATTAGCGATTTTATCTCACGATTATACTTCATGATTTAAATTATAGACTGACGCGTATTTTACCATGAAATTACATAGACTTTTATTTTTTTTCAGCTTTTAGGCCGTATATATGTCCCTAGGGTAGGCAGAAACACCTTAGTGTTAAAACATTCCGTTCTCCATTCCGCCGAATCCTGGAGGCATTGCGTGTAGCGTGGTACATCTGCGTGCAGTGGCGGAACTCAACGCCAAAGCGAAGAAATAAAAATATTATACATATCATGTCCTCGATTAATAATCGAATCTACAATATAACGTGTTTACAAACACACTTTGTGCCACTGCGCCACGACTGGCCTCATACATACATAGATTTAGAAGAACAAAATTATCTAGAGATAATATATTGATTGATGAGTTATACTAAGCAATAAACTCTACGCTCATAGCGGAGTCCGGTATCTTACTTTAAGCACTGTGCTGACAGAGAGAGAGAGAGAGAGAGAGAGAGAGAGAGAGAGAGGAATTCAGTGACATATACAGAATGATCAGTCCGTCCACCTGTCGAAAGGGAAAAAAACAAGAAAGTACATCCGTCGACATCGGTGCATCTACCGCTCCCGGCCGCCCCCTGCCACCCCCCGCCCTCACCCATCACCAGCATGTCCTTAATTAAATCGTCTGCCTGCAAGTTTCGTTCCGGCGGAGCGGCGTATAATGTACGTGGTCGTGGCTTCAGTCTCGTTCGCCGCCAACTTTGTAATCGCAAACATTCCCGAGCCATTACTCAAAGGCGTATCGTTATTTATTAGAGGTCGGTAACAAATGAATCTCCGAGCCGACCTCCGAGAGCTTACCTTCGAGCGCCGCGCACCGACCGGGTCCCTCTCGTATTACGTTTTCCATTATTCTGAAACATTTATTAATCACGAGCTATCAAATAAACTGAGCCAACTTCTAGGTTTGCTCGGCTTACATCGCCTTCGCGTGCGCAAAAAACTCCATGAATCATGGCAAATGCTTCATGTTTCTTTTTTTATTTTTTATGGACGCTTTAAAAACGATAATTTATAGTGACCACTTTCGTGTAAGTTCGTGTAAGTAATTATATCCTTCGTGATTTATCCTTAATTTTAAGTATTTTACTCAATTCAGTAGTTGGAGAGTTATGTAGAGTTATATAACTATTTTATATAAGCGGACCAAAAGTCCTATCCGACATTATATCTAACTATTATGTTTACTTTACTGACGTAAAGAAAATATTGTAACGGAGCGCAGATTGAGTTTCGATCAGAGTTCTAGTTGTTGCGTGTAATTGGTTAATTAACTAGAGGAAGCGATGCGCATGCGCACGCGCAGTCCACAGCGCCGAACCACTGTGAGAGACCACTCATTACACCACGAGACGCGCCGTAGATTGGATTCGTAATAAGCTCATCTACTAGATTGTTATTCAACTTATATGTACATATTTTCCAGATATATGTATTAATATTCTTAATTATAAAAAATAGCTAGAGTTTGAGATTGTACAACTATAGTATGTTAGTGAATATGACGGAAAAAGGACTCTTCTTATCATTCTACTGTAATCTATATTAACGCAAACTTTTTTGTACTAATTATAAAATGTATTACTAAACAGGTACATATAGTAGCTACAAATAAAATATGCATATATTATATATGATCAGCGTATGACTCTCAACGGGATCTAACCGCGGAACGACGTGCGTGTCACGTGCAGGCTCTCTGCATAAGCCTTATGGAGACACGTCGTTTAGCGACCCGTTACCGAGATCGAGTCACATCGCTCGCATCGTCGCCGTTTCGTACCGACACGTCGGTGACCCCCTTACTGTAACTAGCATGCATACATATATACATACATACATACATACATTCCCTGAGGTACCAGGTCCAACCTCAGGCGTATTTAGCGGCCTTACTCCGGCAACCGGGGCTCTGCCGGAGCGGACTGTTTATTTCCCTAGGTTTTCGTGGGAACTATATGGATAGTAAAATAAAAAACAACACAAAAAATGTTGAGAAGGGAGAAGGGAAAGCGCTAGAACGCCACGAATAACTTATTAGTGGTCTAGCAGACTGTATA
Organism: Heliconius burneyi; assembly: GCA_018247715.1. NCBI lineage: Eukaryota > Metazoa > Arthropoda > Insecta > Lepidoptera > Nymphalidae > Heliconius > Heliconius burneyi. The sequence continues at coordinate 25,783 of DWGR01000249.1, forward strand.
AAATGCAAAATGAACGTGCACGGAGAAAACTGTAAATATGTGGCCTCGCTAGGCACTTCATTTAAAAGAATTGTCGAAGATATGGAGAACCAAAATCGTCCAACCTCCACAATAGAAGTTCAAACCTCCACAATGGAAGTCCAAACCTCACCGTCACTCTTAAGAAAGTACTCTGAGATGACAGCAAAGGATACTGAAGTGGATGATTGCAATGAATTCATAACGCCAAGAAGCAGGAAAACTCGCAAAGCTAAGAGGAAAGAGCGCACCTCGCCTGAAGAACCGACAAGGGTTATAAAAATAAGAAGAAAGGAGATAGAGAGAAATCCGGTGAATGTGGGACCAATCACTGAATCGAAATGGAAAAAAGTTAAAAAGAAAACAACCTCGAAGATGAAAACAGCCAAAAGAGGAAGGGCTAATGCTTTTATAACCTATTTGCTGCTTTTATAATCTGTAACCTATTTGCAGCATACTTCTTATCTATCTTTGCTCAGAATAACGATTCTCAATATGATTATATAAAGGTCGAACGGAATTTATGTCTTAATGAATTTGACAGTCGCAGCCTGTCTAACGTGCACCTACACCAAAGTGAAATCATACACGCAATAAAAAAGCTCGATCGCAACAAAGGTGCTGGAGCAGATGATATATCTCCTATCTATTTAATAAACAGCGCTGAGTCGTTAGCTTCTCCTTTAGAAAAAATATACAACAACTCGCTTAAGACAGGCGTCTTTCCTACGAAATGGAAGGTCGCAAAAGTCGTTCCAGT
>DWGR01000250.1:0-26551 GCA_018247715.1 Heliconius burneyi
TTATCATTCAACATAACTCGTGACAAATCTAAGATCGAATGAGACAGACAGTGGCTTGTATTAATTTACCTAAACACTGTATAACGCTTAGTGACTGTATGCTGTGCAAAGTCACATGCATATGTATGGTATATGGTCCACTGTGTTCCTCTAAAAGGTTTATATGCATAGGTAAGCAAATAATAGCCAGAGTGGCGTAGTGAGACCGAACGGAGTCTGATTGAAGGCGTGAAGGTTGTGGGTTCAATCCCCATTCGTGCTGCTTACCTTCGCTAACCTTCGCGCTATATACGGCATAGAGTAAAACCGGGATAGATGCCCCATTTTTTATAATAATAATAATTTTATTTATTTTGGACATCAGTCCACTTGTTAGTAATATTTAAAACTTATCCTATGTTAGTACAAAATTTTTTAAACACACATTATAAATCCTATTCACAAAATGAAAATTACCCTCCGCCAATCTTTTGAAAAATAAACTGTTACGTAGTTCGTTTTTATTTTAATAAAGGCTGTGAGCAAGGCTATTTAATAAGAATTTTTACAACAAAGATAGTAAATGATTGCAGGACTAACAAAAAGCTTGCAAAAAGATCTCTTGCGAATACCTGTATATTCAGGGCCTCGAAGATCTGCCGACCATATTATTTTCTGCTTACAAATTACTGTAGAGTTCAAAGGAGCTGATGGAAATATTAGTGAAGATTTTTACAGAATTTCAATCATTTGCCAAAACAAGTTTGTACTTTAAACAGCTGCTTTTACGCGGAACTAACATTCGTAGTTTACATCGTCTACATTCTTTATGGTAAACGAGGAGGCTTTTTTAAAGGTGGCATCTATCCCGGTTTTTCGCTATAGCACATACTCCGTTGCTCACTTTCCGTTTATATTTCTTGTCTCAATATTTAATTATATTCCCGAATCGAACCCAATACCGTCGCATTAAGAGTCAGACGCCGTGCCACCGCGGCCTCTACATACTCGTACATATAGTTATACTCGTGACAATTCACCACACGTCCACTATATAGCGTGCGGCTCTGCAGCTAGGATAGCGCTGACGAGGCGGCAACTTTGCTCGTTTGTCGGTTTAATCGTTTGTTTATTTTAAGGCTTTGTGTGTGAATTTTCTTTTTCATCATTTTCGTGTAAATTTTTGCTTTTCGTGTGTTTTTTGATAAAAGAAGAATATATGAGTGTGGACTGTGAAATTTGATTAGGTTTGAATGAAATTTAGGAACTATATTCAATCATTTTATTTAGCTAATTCTTAAATACCAGAGGCCAGTTTTGGTGCAGGGGCACGAGCGTGCTACTGTAAACGTAACAGGTTGTGGGTTTGATTCCTCCTCTTAACACGCAAACTCTCCATAATTGGGCGCAAATTTGGGAATAAAAGTGTCATAATATCCCTAGCGAAGTAGCCAGAGGAGTGCCAAACACTGCGGTAATGTACATAAATTGATAAAGTGATATTTGTATTATATGATGTAATATAACACTGTATCGGTATTCTTGTATTTTAAATAAAAGAAAAGCGACAGATTTCATGAATTATTCACATTTTTCTTGCACATTCACTTACATACAGTGACATGAATGGCTTGGAGAAACATTCATATTAAAACGGAGATACTATTTTATATCTTGTTCTGTTATTTTTATATTCATATCTTCAATGCTTGTTTTTCTTTACACATATTAAGATCTAACATACATTTAATATGTAAAATGGTGCTTTTGATGGATAAAAGTCTAAATTTCCACTACATTTAGAAATTTTTTTCAATTTTATTTTCTATACCGTTTGTGCAGGTTTATCTCAAAAATAGCCTGATTTAAATAAAATTTTCTCTATTTTATTTCGGCAAACTTATCTTTACATATTAGTGTGTGTTTTATTCCAATTAGTAAAAGATTAAAAGAGTTATATCAAATATAAAGTATTTTATTCGACCAAACTATTACAAAATAATTGGTTTATTAAAATTTTAGTTTTTAACGAATTAATATTGTTTTAAAAAAGATAGTTTAACTTGAAAGTCCGTAAAAATACTTAAGTCGAGGCCAGTAGTGGCGTAGCGCAGGCACAAAGTGTGACTGTAAATGTGAATGTAAACGCGACGGGTTGACGGTTGATTCCCACTCGAGGATATTAAATATTTTCAGTTCTTCGTCTGGTGTTGAGACATTGCACGACGCTCAGTTCCGTCACTCAATACGCAATGCCTCCGGAATTTGGCGGAAAACATTAACACTAGATTAACTTTGTCTTTAAAAAATATACAAAAGTAAAAGATTGGTAAATAAGTTAAAGTATAGTTCAAACGGGCGAAGCCGCGAGCATTCGCTAGTCTTAAATAAAAGTTCAATCACGAAAAAGCTCCAGAACAAATAATCACTTCGCTTCGCTTTTATTTTGCATACTCTTATACACAAACAGACATACATATTTTATTCACATTTGATACAAGGAGATTTACCAACGTCAGTTCCTCATATCAAAATACATGATAGCGTCGTCTCTCGGGACGCCTTAGATACATTTGTCATACACTTCATTATTATTCTATAGGTAGAGTAGACTTGTACCAGATAGTTTGTTTATGCCAAGTATAAGAGACTTTTGATAGATTAAAGTTATTTAAATTAAATCAGCTTTACGCTGTATCCCGCACACAGCAGGCTAGGCAGAGAGAACTTAATGTTAAGACACTCCGTTCATCACTTTCTGCCAAATTCTGGAGACATTGTGTTTTTGAGGCTTAGATGGCAGAGTAAAAAAAATAATTAAAAAAATATTTAAATACGAGTATATTGTCATTCGCCCGAGTGAGTATCGACCTCACCCATAATTGTAGTGTACAATCAGAAGATGTCCCGCTGCTCTACGACGGCCTCTGAACTTACAATATAGTGAAATATATAAAAATTGTAGCTTTCGGAATAAGTTACACCGGACAAAAATAGATATATATATATATATATATATATATATATATATTCATTTTATTTCTATCTCGTAAAGCGTGGAAAAAGAAAAATAAAAAGATAAAAATATGCAAGCAAACGATCAAATGGAAATTAGTTTCATTCATCGACGGCCCCATCCAAAGGTGAGTTAGACAAGTTAAATATATGTGGTATGAAATGAACTACAAATATAACTTTGTAATGGGTTTTCTGTGTGACTGACCTATCCATTTACATTTATTTTTTTTATTTGTACTATAAATCCTATCTCTTGATCGACTTAGAAGTTTTATTTTTGATTATTTTAAATAAACTTTAGCTTGATATCTTAAGACGTTCATAAAGACAGACAGACAAACATAAAAATAATCTTAATGGTTCCGTGTTCCGGATTTCCGATAAAAAAATCTGTATGAGAAAGTGTATGAAGATTCAATATTCCACTATAAAACTTAGATATATCTGTATATAACTATTTTATTAAGTATATGACCGTATAATATAAACTGGTGTTGGCGATCAGCGCCGCTCAGGCTTTCGTAATACTTTTATATCTAAGGTCTGTCTCATATGAACTATATAAAAATAATAAAAAAAGATCAGTTTCATGCTGTATCCCGCACACTACAGGGTTGACAGAGGGAATCTAGTGTTAAGACTCCTTTGCCCATTTCCCGACAAATTCTGTAATTATTGTGTGCTGAGTAGCAGAACTCAACGCTGCGCTTTGCCTTGGTACAAGAACGAAGAAATGAATGGTCAACCCAATAACCAGTCGCGTTTACAGTCACAGACTTGTGGCCCCTGCGCCAGAGAGAAGGACTCTTGAGTAATTTTTATATGTACAATATGTATGTAGTATAATTGATCTTATATTTTAAAAAAAGTTATTCAATCAGCCCAACTAAGTCTAAGAAATATATAAAAAGCCTTACTCTATTCAGAGTATTCAGGTTTAAAATTAGCGACAAATGTTCTTTAATATGTATATTATATTGTAGTAGTTTGAGGCCAGTGGTGCCGCAGATTCCCACACAGAACCCTGTTACTGTGAGTACGACTGGGCTGTGGGTTGAATTATCACTCAAGGAAATATATTTTAATTTAATTGCTCTGATTGAAATTCAAATCTGTAGTTACGTATCGGGAGCAGCTCGTATTTTAAAAGCCCCTTGATCCAACACGGGGATGACAAATCACAAGCATTGATCAAAGCTAAAGCATAGCATAGCATCACGCATAGCTAAACCGTGAAATGCTGAGCTCTTTCAATCAGCCATTTTTTTACGTGATAGGCGAATAGGATATAAAAAAGGCTTATACTAACTTTAGAAGCATAAATAAGAAAAAAATATTTAAACAACCTATAAAACTAATTTTCTTTGTAAAGAAATATTTTAATATTTTTATTAACGATACGTCTGAAGACGCCTAATGCTTGCGCCGGCACTTAATATAAAAGCTATCTTAGACTTGTTTAATTTTTTAAAGCTCGTTCCTGAAATTTATTATCCTTTAAGTTTTGTCGTTAAAGTAATGAGAATACTCATAAAAGTGAATTTAAATTAGAATTTTTACAGGGATTTTGATGTAGTTAACGCGGATGATATGGAAAATAATATGAGACTTGACTAGATATATATTTTTGTCAGACAGATTCCTCGTAATCTATATCATTCTTTCTAAATCATAAAACATGTGTTCATAAGCGCGACGGTTGTGGGTTCGATGCGGCAGGAAGTGGGAGATGGAAGTGATTTAACACTAGGTTTCCAAGTTGCCTCTGTTCTCCCTGCTGTGTGCGGGATACAGCGTGAAATGAAAACTAAAATTCCAAAAAGTTACATTCGGTTAGTAGTTTTGGGACATGTTATTATCCACGTTTCTATGAATTGTATAATATCGGTATCTAGGTGGAATTGTTTTTAAGTCATTACAATCATAATATACTTTCAAAAACTCAACAATTAAATCAAAAAGAACTCAAAAATTTAAACACCGGCTGCATAGCTAGAGAAGAGCATCCACAAAGAGTAAAACGCCATACAGACTTTTCAAGTGGAACCGTTAAACAAATTAGTATGAAGATAACGTGAATTAGGGAAATCGTTATTGGAAACTTGGCAGATATCGACGATCAGCTCACTTCGGCAGGAAATTGGTTTTCTAGTAATTATGATGGCGAGATTACGTGTCGCGGTGTATTATGCTTAGGGTTTAAGAAATAATTATGTTTTAGAGAGTATGTAAGTTGTTGATTTTCATATACCGGTAGAGTTGGGGCATTCTTTGGTTTAGTTTGTAGAAGTGCGGCGTTGAGTTACGTTATTTTTTTCCGGTTTAAGATAGACTGAAAGTGAATTATGGAGTGTTAGAATAGTATCTGCATTCTCTATTAATGTATTGAAGAGATTCTTAAAGTTATAAAATTTTAGTTCTGCCACTCAACACGAATTGTTGAGAAAATATAGCGTTGCGTGTCAAATGGAGTATCTCTATACTACGTTGCCTCCATATTATATGCGGGATACAGCGTGAAAGTTGAAAAAACCTAATTCTATGTATCTTTACATAATTCCATACGGTTTTTAAAAATAATCGAACACCTAATCGTTACGTTTACAAGGAAACGTCACAACTACTCTACATTGGACTTCATTCAATCAATTGACAATTAAAGTACTTGCTCTTTGAAAAATCGCTACCATCGCTCCAGGATATATCAGAAATCTCCAGAGTTTGAGGAAAACGAGAGCAGCGCTTCTCTCGAGACGGGACAAGTTAGATGCAGTTTCAAACTTCACCCGTTCACTTAAAGGAAGTCCTTTTTTCGTTAATCTTCAATGAGACGTAACTGAGTTGTCTATAGTATCCATTTCTTTATTTATAATTAAAATACCGGTTTGCTGTTATTTTGTCGAGAGATTATAAATAAATAAATCAGCTTTACACTGTATCCCGTACATAGCAGGTTTCCCATTTTGGAGGCATTGCGTGTTGAGTGGCGGAACTCAACGCCGCACCTCGACACAGGAGCGAAGAAAATAATTTTTATATATTTCATTTTTTCGAAAAGACATCGAACTTACAAGCTGCCGCGTTTACAGTAGGACTTTGTGCTACCGAGCCACTAAGGTATTTTAAATTATATACATTATGTACGTGATTGTTACATGTTTAAATTGTTATAGAAATTCACGAAGTATGGATGTCTCTTACACAATGTCTTGAATTCATTAGTATCGAACATTAGGTTGTCTAGCATATGTCTACTTTAATATAATGAAGGCGAACCTAATGTTAAGTCATTCTGTGTCCGTTAAGACACTTCCGTTTCCGCTTCTCTGCTAAATCCTCGAAATAATAATAATAAATATTTCCTCAAGTGTGCAACGAACTCACAACCTTTATAGTCTAGCACAGTGCGGCTGGCCTCATCATCTGGTAAAATTATATAAATGTAAGAAAAGCTAATCAAACATCCAAACCATATTTCTTATAGTAAAATCATAAACTTCTACCTGAAATAAATATCCGTAATTTGACGGGCAGTTCCCCTAGCGCCAGAACATTCCGACCCAATAGCTATACAGGGCGTTCAGAAACAGTATCCTATTTATACAGCGCTACTTGCCCGTTATTAATACCGTCGTGCAATACATGTTTAGAGTCAGCAATACTTTTACTATGAATTTCCTTTGTGATTCTGTATTGCGTTTCTTTTTTCTTTTTGTAACACCTTTTATAAGTATCTTTAACAGCCTAGGTATAGTGATTTGTTTTCTTTGATTTTAGTGGCGGTTCTTTTTTAATAAACTTTTCTAGTGAAATGATTTGTTTCTGTATAAAGACAATATAGTTACAATAACAGTTTAAAACATGCTATTTTTTTCTGTGGCAACTCAAAATTTCAATGCCAAACCCATGATTTTAAATATGTTACAACATTTCTTTTATTTCTAATGTTTTTTTATTCTAATTACAGCATCATAAAACTCTGCACATATTTTTTGATATGTTAGACAGATCATAATAAATTTAGCTGAAGCGGGCAAAGCTGAGCTTCTATTATTATTATAAATATGAAAGTATGCAAAAACTACTGGACATATTTAGATTAAACTTTACCGTATCATCATAATGTGTCTGTAATAGAAAAATTAGTTTAAGCTGCTGAAGCAACATGCATTTCGGTTTTAAATTGAAGAAAAACTAAAAAAAAACTATATTTTTTTTCAAACATAGGAAATAATAAATTGTCAGCAATATTAGGCTCATAATTCCTTAATAACTAGTTAAACAAACAACCTCCGAGCTTCAGCGAACTACGTTATTACTTGAAACTTACTTAGAAAAAAGTTTCCTTTTATTAGACGGGGCTTTTACAGGGCTTCAATAAATGCTTTGTACTTTACAAGAAAATGGATTATTGAAAGTATGTTATATTGAAATTAGATTGTTTCTTCTATTTTCTGTAATAGTATGTCATTTTTTTGTTTTTACGCTGTAATCTGTATCCCGTACTTGCAAGTGTAGCAGAGTAGACAGAGGAAATCTGGGAACCTAGTGTTAAGACACTCTGTTCCCATTAAGATATTTCGGTTGAATTCTGAAGGCATTTTGTTGGCATACTGGTGGTGGTAATTCTACGCATAGCATTAGCTCGTTTGGTAAAGAGTTTGGTAACGAAAATATAGGTTTTCCATTTTCTCGTGTGCGAATCGAACCCTGTGCTAGACCTATACTTGTACTGTACTTGAGATATACTTGAGAGGTAGGATATACTTGACAACGATTTTTAGGTTCTGTACATCGAAAGAGATAAACGTAACACTCATAGGATTATTGATCGCTTTATCGCGTTTATCGCTTTTCTGTCTGTATTTCTGTGAGTATGCTGTCCGTCTGTCAAGACTATCGTATAACGCTATGGTGGTGACAATATATTAAAAAGTCATCAGTTTTATTATCGGTACTGTAATTAGACATAATTACAGTACCGATAATAAAACTGATGACTAATCATAATAATGGGGCACTTGCGCCAGGTTCTGAATATTGTATTTTTTTTATATTTAAGTACCTCGCCAAAGTAGGCTAGGTAGACTGGACCTGAAAACCTCTTAAAACACTCCGTTCTCCATATGACACTCCGTTCCTCGTTCACTTTCAGCCGAATTCTCGAGGTATTGTATGTTCACTGGGAGTGAAGAAGCGATAATACTGCATACATCGATATTATAGATATTAGTAATAGTATTTTTATTACAATACATTAAATATTCCAAACAAACTCAAGAAGATAAAAAAGAAATTCGATTTTTAAATTAATTCAATATTAAAACCAAAACATCCATTCAAAAGTTTTACGACAAGCTTTAACAAATAAGTTACCGCTACCTCAATGAGTCTTTCCTCGATCGATTTCTCTAGTAATTTTTTTTCTCCCAGTTAGCTCTCTATAAAAGTACATTTCAATGACTAAATCTTGACTTGGCTCCGTGTTTTTTACAACATTTTTCTTTTGCTGATCTCTCCCAGGCCTAAAAAATAGAATCCAGTCAATTAGGGTCACTAAGACGTAGATCGCATAACCGCGTTTCTTAATTGACTAACTTTGTGAAGTCTAATTTTTTGTTTCCTGTCTACGGTGTAAGAGAAAATTGTTGTAGCTTTGATTTTTACACTTTGTTTTCAAATTTTCCACCGTGTAAATAAAAAAAAATAAATTAAATCAGCTTCACGTCGTATCAAACACACAGCTGGGTAGGCAGATAGAACCTAGAGTTAAGACACTCCGTTCCCAACTTTCTGCCGAATTCTGAAGGCATTGCGTGTTGAATGGCAGAACTCAACGCCGCGCTTTGCCTCGAAACTAGAGTGAAGGAATGAGAATATAAACGTAAATAAATATTTCCCTTCCTCGAGTGGGGATCGAACCCACAACCGTTGCGTTACAGTTACACCCTTGTGCCGCTGCGCCACGACGGCCTCATATGAAATATTTTTTTTGGTAATTTTTATATTGTTATAGCCTTGTTGATAGTGAGTCACTGTGAGGAATAATGAAATTTTATTTTATGTTAGTTTTTAATATTTTATTAATAACATAATTATGTTAACCAATTCTTCATACTTATTAGGTTCCCTATCACCATTGGATTGTAATTGTTTTATATTTAATTGTTTCAAAAAGTGGCAATTGGACTAAAATTTAATTTAATTTTCCTCTAGAATGTTGCTAGACTAAATCGATTTCACACGTATTGGTTTTGTCAGTCAAAATGAAATGTACCCAAGCTAGGCGGAGAGTAGAGAAATGTCATTATACCAAATTCTATTTGCCTGTTCCTATCCTGCAAATTATACGAAGTTTCATGCCAAGTGAAGGTACAAGAAGTAAATTATAATATTCATACATTCAACCATAGTTATGATTGCACTGAACCCTGGAGTAAGAGTGAATGAATGTATCTGTAGACTAGATAGCTAAGAGGTTATTTTATATAAAATAATCAATGCTAATTCTCTATACGCGAATGGTTGTAGGTTCGATCCCAACTCGAAGAAATAAGATATTTAATATTTTTTCGCTCGGGTGTTGAGGCAAAGCGCAGTGTTGAATTCCGTCACTCAACACGCAATTCCTGTAGAATTGTGCGGAAAATGGGGTTCAGAGTGTCAATTAAATTCCCTCTGCATAACTTGCTGTGCTGGATACAGCGTGGAGCTGATTGATCAATGCAAAAAAAATTAAAACCTAACAAAAATAATAAAAGGCTAACAAACTATAATGTGACTATCCGGAATATTTAATTTGTCCGGTCCCTGTGCGTGACGTACGAAATTGAGTCGAGAAACTAATTCCAGTCACCGTGTTTGGTCAGAAATATCACCGACGAATACACCCTCGTTAAAACTTCCGCTGTGGATGCTGGCAGCTGGATGTGGTACTTAAAAAATTATATATATTTTTTATCTTTAGTCGTAAATCTTCTTTTATTTAGCTACCTTATATAAAAAATATATTTAATCTCCTGACCAGCGGAAACGATTTTTTTGAAACTAACACTGAAATATAGAATAGGGTTATGGATCAACATATAAGCTTAGTTTCATCCTGAAATTGAGGCCTTCGTGGCGCAGCGGCATAATGGTATGACTGTAACGTAACGGATGTGGGTTCGAACCCCACTCGAGGAAGTGAAATATTTATTTACATATACATTTCCATTTCAAATTGAATTTGGCAGAAAATGGAGAATGGAGTGTCTGAACACTAGGTCAGCTATGGAATAACTAAACATTTTTCAATTACGATAGGTTTTTCAATTATGATAGGTATGACAAATTTTGCTATTAAAATCAAATAAATTCCCAAATATTGATTACGTTTTATTATTGCATAACAGTATAGATTATCATACTAAAATATTTAATATTTTTTTTCTTAAATTACACGAACGAGCGGGCGAAGCCGCGCGGGTGCTAGTTAACGATATAGACACTATATATTTAAAAATAAGTCATTTCACCATTTCCATGCAAACTTATTTCTTTGGTTATGTAAATAAGTCAACATGTACGCTTCTTGTCAAAAGACTATGAGAATATCTCGCGACACTCGGAGATTTTGTTTATCATATGGATAATGCCGTTGAGAATATATTCCGCAACACCGGCGTGCGGGGTCGGGTAAGTTTGTATATGTGTTATGGATATATGATCATATATTCATGATTTCACGTCTAAATTTGATATGAAGATATCAGTGGACGAACAGCCTAATTTGAATTTTGGTGCAATTATTAGGTTGCATATTATAAATGATACATTACGTGCTATAACTGTGAAATAGTTTTAAATACTTCAAGCAATATATTTTATATTTGTTAATTCTAATTATTTTCAAATGGTGGAGGTCATTGACGAACACTGTCTACTGCTGACCTACAGGACTGCAACTGAGGATCTACATAGAACTAACCTCCTTGCTTCAAGAGGCTTAATACTCGTAACAGGATATTCTGACAGAAGATCAAATTCATTCCAAATGTGGCTTGCTTTAAAATTTGAGGTTATTTTTATAATTATTGTATTATTATTGATATATGTATAAGAGAACTGATAACCATATAAAAACAACTTCAAGCCACTTAGGAGTGTTAAAACACTCCGTGGGACCCTCCGAATAATTTTATAGCATCTTGAATAGCAGACTTTGAGCCTGTGGCTTTTTTATCGGTGAACAAGCATATATATGTTTTAAAATACATTTATTTATTTTCAGCTTTACGAAGGTTAGTAGAGGAAACATGGGACACCTAGAGTAAAAGATACCACATTTCTATCAAGACACTGCCGTTCCCAGTTTTTGCAAATTCTAGAGACATTGGTTGCTGAGTAGCGGAGCTCAATGCTGCGTTATGCCTAGTTACAGCAAGAGCATTCCTTGACTATTAACATACGTTTATAAATAAATATTTTGACATAGGATAATATAATATATGTTTACCAAGACCATAACTGTTGGGATCAAAGCGATAATTTTTTTGTTTCCGTATTTTTTTTCTATTTATTACTCTTACATATACTCGTAGATAAGAAAAGTTCATATGAAGGTTTTATTATTTTGATCAAGATAAATAAACCAATCCATCAAGATGTCAGGAGCAACTTTAGTCACGTAATGTTCATTTCGCAATATAGAGTCATCGGTACGCGAACTTTGTTTGTGCAAACTCTTGCAAACTCTTGCGAACTCTTGGAAAATCTCCCGGGACGGGGATGTTTTCTTTCAACAACTTGTAACCCGAAAATTTCATCAAGTATGAATGGGGCGGGCGGGCTGGTTGCTTGATGAACTAAAATCGAGTTCGTGTGTTAACAATAAGGATACATTATATTTTGGGGGAAGTGAACTCTAATATAATATACATAGTAGATTTTTTTTCACCTTCGCGCTGTATCCCGCACACATCAGGGAAGGCAGAGGGCACTTACTGTTAAGACACTCCGCTCCCGCTTTCCCGCTGAATTCAGAAGGCATTGAGTGTTGAATGGCGGAACTCAACACCACGCTTTGTTAACCAGAGTGGACAGATGAATATTATTTAAATTTCTCTTTCCCCCGTGAATCGAACACACACACGTCATCGTCGTCACACTTGTGCCCTTGTGCCATAACGGCAACCACTTGGTTAAAAAGTAATTTTCTATATAAAGTACTTAAGATGATCTAGGTTAGCTTCGTTCCAGTCTGAATGCACTATTTAATAATACACGTTCTATTTGTTTCATAAATAAATAGATTTTTATTTATTTTAGAGGCAGTCGTGGCGCAGCGGGCCAAGGTTGTGACTGTAATCCGACGGTTATGGGCTCGATCCCCACTCAAAGAAATGAGATATTTATTTACGTTTATATTTCAATTTTTTTTCGCTCTAGTGTCGAGGTAAGGCGCGCGAGGTAAAAATATATAAGAAAATAAAAAGTCTAACTATATAAAGTCAAAAAAGTAAGAAATAAGACTAGTATTTAATTAAGAATAACAATGGGGATCCCTTTAAATGTTATAGGGCTCCTTGGAAGCACCTAATTAGTTAAAGAATTGAAGCCTATTCGTTGTTGTATCCAATTAGTTCATTATATCAAGATATTCCTTTAATAGTTTACTTAACTTCGTCGAGCTTAGGAGCTTCCTTTCAGTTCCATGGCTAAGGGAGAGTGGATAGCGGTATGTCTTGATACAAGCACCGTAACTATAAGCATGTATAAAAATAAGAATAGCTTCACGCTGTATCTCGCACACAGCTGGGTAGGCAGGAGAAACCTAGTGTTAAGACACTGTGTTCCTCAATTTCTGCCAAATTCTGGAGGCATTGCGTGTTGAGTGGCAACGTCGCGCTTTGCCTCGACACCAGAGCGAAGAAATCGAAATATGAAAGTTATTAAATATTTCACTTCCTCAAGTGGGGAAATAACCGTCGCGTTACAATCACACCCTTTTGATGTATACTGTTGGACTTAGGCGTACCCAAGGATATTTACATCGGTCAATCAATTCAGAAATGTTATAGTTACATCTTATTAGCCAAGAAATATGTATCATTTATTTACAATCATATTTTAACGATTTTCATAAAAAATCCGCCATTTTAGAGAATAAGATAAAGTCAGTCTAGTTTAAATAATTACACTGTTTCATAGAATAAGGATTTATTTCTGAAAAATAAACACTCAGGCAGAGTTCGCAAAAAGGAACTCAGTTTGATTTTTCTTTTTACATGCTCTCATAGATATTACTACTTTCAATAATTACAAAGATTTTTTTCATTTCCCTAGTCTTATAAAAAATTGCGCAGAAATTTTAATTTAGTAAAAGTTTTCTAGTAAACTGTAGTAAAAATCTAAGTGGAACTTCCGCAAAATAGGACATGGGAAACTCAAATTTTAAGACATTACCTATTGGTACTGGCCAACGAACTTTATCTATTGAAATGGAAAAATGCTTCAGCTTTAGCTTCACGCTGTATCTCGCACACAGTGGGGTAGGCAGAGGGAACTTCGTGCTAAGACACTCCGTTTCCCACTTTCTACCGAATTTTGGATGCATCGCATGTTGAATGGTAGAACTAAACGATGCTCTTTGCCTCGACACCAGAGCGAAGAAATTGAAATATAAACGTAAGTAAATATTTCACTATCTCGAGTAGGGATAGAACCCACAACCGTTACCGTTCAAGCGGGCGACTATAACACCCGCTTGAAATGTCGAAAAAGTAAAAGTAAGAAGTAGAAAAAAGTAATAAATATATTTATAACCATATAGCATACAGGTGCAACTGTCAACGCGACTTTCGTAAGTTCGATTACCACTCGGGAGAATCAAATGCTTAATATTTTCATTACCTCGCTCTGGTTCCAGCTAACGAAAGGCTTAAATTGCGCCACTCAATATGCTATGCATCAAGAATTCGGCGAAAAGTGGGGACTGAAAGATAAAAAAGCATATTTTACTATTGTTTTGTAGTTTCCTACTTTCCACCAATTTTTGAAGAGGCGTATCTTAACACCGCGTTTAGCTTGTTATCAGATCGATTAAATCATGGCCCTAAAAATATTATTTTTCTTTTACTTTATTTTATTTATTTTACTTTCGCTTGAGGGAGTCTCTAGTAATTATCATTCGCCCATCGGACTCTCGTTTGAAGCGATTTAAATGATAAAATAGCTCTATTCTAATATTAATATCCCAAACTCTGGCAGATTTATGAATTTTAATTTTGTTTCACCCACAGGAGAAGTATTATCTTGCCCGGCTTACATTATTTTCAAAGAATATTCGTAGGGAATTCTTGATAGAAGTGACAATGGGGAAATATTTTTATATAAATGTTGTTTTTTTATTTTTAATTCGTATTTAAATTCAGATGTACTTACACATAGAGTTTAGTTTTACAGCTAAATAATTTAATGTTCTATAGATATATAAATTCTCTTAAGTTAAGTTTTAACTCGGTCGTTGCGTTGAGACAGGTAAGCTCTTAACATATTGCACTCCAATAAGGATGTGTGACAAGCTTATATTTTTATATAAATTACCTTATCTTTATAATATTATCTGATTCTTATCTGAGGCCCACGTAGTGCAGTGGCAGAAGCGTGCTATAACGCGACGATTGCGGGGTCGATTTCCAAATAGGAGAACGAAAAGGGTACCAAGGGCTCGAAAATTTGGCGGAAAGTTTAGAGCGGAATATCTGAACACTAGCTTCTCTTTTGGCTTTTCTGCTATATTCTGGATACAGTGAGATTTTTATTTCAGAAAAATCTATATATTTATATATAGCATGCTATCTATTCGTCCCCTAATCTGTGGTCCAGGTGAGGGAACATCCTATTAAAAGGGCGAAGCTTAAGGGTCCGGTTCCTTTCTTTATCATCACTCAACAATGGGCTCGTAAAATGAATTACGCAATCTGAAATAACTCCGCTAGAATCGTTTTCTGAGGTTTCCATGTTGTGTTCATATAATAAATTAGAATTATTCATAGAAAATCACAATATATTTTTGTTGTAATTCTATTTACATAGTGTATTACTGACTGACAAAATTAAATGAATATATGTATTTATAAAAAAATACCAGCAGTTCTATGACTGGTAGTTTTATTAAGATCGGTAAACGCAAAAAGCACAAATTTTCTTCTGTCGAAGCCGACTTACGTATTGAAACTTGTCATTGGAAATATTTAACAGCTAATCTACTGCGGCTTACTGCAGCTAAAAACTAGGCTTAATTTAATCACATTGTGGCGTTTTTACATAAAAAAATCATGTTGTGTAGATAATTTCACCTTTATATTTTGGGTAGAGGGAATCTGGGTATCAAGTGTTAAGACACTCCGTTCCTATTAAGACACTTCTGTTCCCCGCTTTCCTCCGAATTGCGAAGGCATTGCATGTTTCGCGCTTTGCCTTGTGCCCCTACGCCCTTTGGGCTCAAGTATTTTCACTGGTAGTTTAATAATAAAAATATAGGTTTCTACAGACCAGCCACTATGTTCTCTTGATTTACGATGTCGATTTTATAAAATATGGTGGAATATTTTAAAATATAAATATTTGCTCTGAAGTATTTATTTCCAGAATCACACCTTGTGGTAAGCAATACATTAGTCATACCATATAACATTCACATTCACAGCAGAAATTAATTGGTACAGTCTTAGAAAATACTGATATTAATATTTCTAAATTATGAGGGTTTAAAGGGAACCTCTGTCAATAACCATGTGATTAATTATACAAGGGATGTGTTCAGTCAGCGTGAAAGCAACCCTCGGAGCCAAAGGGTGTCGTGATACACTTACCTAATTGGGGAAACTAGAATTTTGATGTGATATTCAATTCTAAAATTGTTGGCTGCATGAAACTCATTCCGTGTCATTAGCGGCGCTGAGTTGACATGTTGAACTATTTTAATATGTGGGTTGTACGTAGATATGGTTATAGTTTGAAATATTTTTATTTAATTTGCTAAATTTTTTGTAAATTATTTAAACTTTTGAATGAAATTTTATACGTGACAGTTATTTAGAACAAAATATCAGAATTGGAGTTTTCAGAATTTCACTGTAAGTCAGTTATTCATACGAGTATAGTTACGTTCAAATAGAAAATATATTTTTAGTATATAGATTTTTGCAAGCAATACTGAATCGTCGAATGGTCTTAAATCTATTAGTCACTTTAAACAGTACTGATAAGAAACTGAAAAGAAAAGAATGCAAGATACTCAATGCACTTAGATGATTTAGATCCACACTGAATGTACTGGGTAGCCAATTTTAGTATCTAAAGTATCTTTAGGATCACTTTGTTGTCTACCTGTTCAGATCATTTATCACAAGATCACGTTTAGATCAAGATTCAAGATCAAGTTATTATCTTGTTTCAAGTCTATGGTCCTAAGGAGCATAGAAAAGCTACAGTTATAAAATTTATCTAATATCCGAAAAGTGCGTTTTTTTTAGATTTTTAGTGAAGAAGTGAGAACTAGCAGTCAGTGCAAATGAAAGAAAATATCTAAAAAGCGGAAAATCTTTTTTATGCCTATCACAGATAAAAACCATTAAAACTTGTTATTGTATATCATTTCAAACAAAATGAGTGCAGACGCAAACTTAAGTTAGTTAAATTTTATAAGTTGTACTTCCCGTTGACCTCGATGTCGCCGTTGATATTCTTGAAAGCTGATAGAATCTGACTCGCACTTGACCGTTTTCAATTTTTTTTATATTGTCACTAAAACTTGATTCTGAAATTAATATAATATTAAATGTAACTTGGTCTGTGTTATGATAATTTTTATAACTGATTCTTTAATATCGTTGAGATTTAAGCATCAGTCAAGACTGTATTTGCCAAAACTTATATTTTTGATGATTAAAGATGTCTTACCCTAGCAAAAAGAGAAAATAAAAATAGATAAGAGTCTTCTTATCCTTAATATGTACATATCGTACATTATATCGAGCGCAATTTAATTCTAATTCTTTGATATATTCCGTCTACTAGGAACAGGTTCGAAACAATCTTCATTGCAATTTTTCCATAGAATTTTCTTCTAAGAACATAAATGTGATCGTCACTTTAGTTTGTTCATACTTACACGTATTTAACTCGTATACTAATTTTGTATATTCCACTGACATTAGAATTAATCGGAGCGTAAGATTCTCTAGATCTCCGGAACTAACCCTCTTTGTTGTAGACTACTCTCGAGGGTGAGGGCCTTTCTAAGACGTGTATTCATATGAATTATTAATTTTATATGATACTAACAGTTTCACGCGGCGCGTGTTTACATAGATATGTTGTATGGTCGACTTGTTTATTTGTATTGGCTTGTTTGAGTGTATTGAATATATTTATGTTTTTTTATTATTTCTTAGCAATATAGATAATATTATTACCATTATTAATATTAAGTATTGCAGCATTGAGATCCGTTACTTAACACACAAATCTTCGTCTGCAGAAAGTGGGAAACGGAGTGTCTTAACAGAAGGTTCCCTTTGCCTACCCTTGTATAGGCGGTTTACAGCGTGAAGCTGAAAATAAAATATATTACACATTTGGCGAGGTAGATAAAAGTTATGTAGACACAGTTTAAAATATTTTACATTTAATTTATTTTATTTTTTACCTCTGCAGCACATAGAAGTATTAAGTCAATCCGTTTCCATTGACACACTTCCATTCCCCATTTTCGGCCTAACTCTGGAGGCTTGTTGAGTGGTGGAGCACAACACCATATATATAATCTTAATGGTAAAATGAGGGTCTTAACATTAAGTTCCCAGGTTCCCTCTACCTACTCTCCTAAATAAAAATATCAATAAATTATAAAGTAAAATATATTTACAACCCCTCAATACGAATGCGGAAATTTCTATCCTTTTAATAGTCCCCCAGATTTAACCGTAAGGAAATTAAGCGAACGAAGAAAATATACGGATTTAATAATAACAAAGTTACTTATTGATGAAGATTTGTTATAAATTATAATCTGTTTCAAAGTGAGCTGGATAATGACACTTTGTAGGAGAATCGGGAAGGCATCCGGGAATTGGGAACAATTACCATCTAGGGGTAACTCCACAAACTTCCGCTGGTCCGACTTAAAAGTTATCTAAAACGCCTCCCAAATAGAAAATTTTATCTCGCGTTGATGTTGTCGACAGGGGAGTGGGGTTTGTTAGAAGTGTTATCTGTTTGAAATCTGATTTGGTTCCTTTGGTTTTTTGTAAGATAAAATAAATCAATATCAGAGGAACTCAGTGTTAAGACACTTCTTTCTCCACTTTCCGCCGAATTCAGGAGGCATTGCATGTTGGGTAGCAAAACTCAACGCCGCACTTCAACACCAGAGCGAAGAAATAAAAAGTTAAATGTAAATAAATATTTCATTTCCAGTAAGTCAGTGTTTAAAACACGCTAGTATCCCTGTGCCATGACTGGCCTCTTCTTTGATAAGATATTTATAAATTATCACGCTAATTATTTCAGAATCAACTTGAATCTCCGTCTAATTTTTGGGACTTTCGGTGTTAAATGATGTAACTCCATCACCAACATACAGCTACAAATCACCAGTATACCCCAATAGTACTTGAAACACCAGGTTTCAGGTACTGAAGCTAAAAAAATATTTCCCGAGTGGGGATCGATACCACAACCATCGCGTTTATATCCCGATATCCTATACAACAACGGCCTTAATATAATGCCGTCTTTGATATACCGTTGAACTTAAATAATGACAATTATTTCTAAAAAAATATTCTAATCTATGTTGGAATCTTATCCTTAGTTGTTCTTAGTTCAGCTTTGATCTCACGAGTGTTTAATGATTGTCTCAAAGGATTTCGTCTCGAAATTTTCGAAGAAAATATATTTCGTAATTTCAGTGTATAATTTATTAAAATCGACATTGAGGCCGTCGTGGCGCAGGGACACAAGCCTGCGATTGCACCGACGACGACGACTTTTGGGGTTCGACTTGTGAGTTTATGATAAATTGTATTAAATATATTTTTCGTAATAAAATTTAAAAAAAAACTCAAAGAAGCTATAGAAGTATCTTTAATAAAATAAAAGATTTCTTTTTAAAATTTTTAATAATTTTCGCTTTGACAGGTAAGTGTGTGAGTGATAATATTACACTTTACAAATGGTGTTTTTTTTAACGATTATCTTATTATTTATTTTGTTTGAAAAAAACTTTTTCATTTTTGGGAATTATTTTTTTTCTGAATTATATTAGGCTTTTATAGAGTAGTTAAAACTGTGGTTTCATTTAAAGTGGTGCGTTCAATTGCACCCTGTATACAATTGTATGTCTGTATTACTTAATATAAATGAGGTCGTCGTGGCGCACCGGCACAAGGGTATGACTGCAACGCGACGGTTGTGGTTTCGATCCCCACTCGAAAAAATGAAATATATATTTACGTTTATTTTTCCATTTTCTTCGCTCTGGTGTGGAGGCAAGGCGCGGCGTTGAGTTCTTCCACTCAATACGCAATGTTAACACTAAGTCTTAACACTAGGTTCGCTCTGCCTACCCTGCTGTGTGCGGAATACAGCGTGAAGCTGAGTATATTTTTTTAATTCACTTAACATAAATAAAACGATTATGGAAGTTTCTCTTTTGCAGTTTTAGAACTTTTCCAGATAAAATGGACGTAAAAGTGATATTTATGCTGCGTTGATTTCGTTTGATGACAGCACTTATTGCTGATTTTTCCACTTGTGTTTATTGACTAGATATTTCTTTTGTAGATTTGAAATGTAGATAAAAAAGTCTATGTACGTTTAGTATTCTAACATGTTGGATTTTAAGTTTCTTTACCCTCTTTGATGCACAGCAGGATAGGCAGTAGGCACCTGGAAACCGAGTGGTTCATTAATACTCCCCAATTTTCTATGAATTCTTGGTGGCATTCATTGGCAGAACTTAGCGCCGCGCTTTGACTCGGTATATGAAAATATAGAATTATTTAATTCAACATAGTGAAAATCAAACCCATAACCTGTCGCGCTTACAGTCACAGGCAAGTGCTGTACCACGACTAGCCTTTTAAATATAATAAATTCACATTTTAGCGTCTCTCCGTCTTCCGTATATCATAAGTAAGTATACTAAGAGTATTTTAAGCCATTTCTACACCACGTCCTAAATGTAGCAAATCCGTGAATCTTAGCTTTGACTTGGCAGCCATTAATCTCTGACAAGTTGTAACGCGATCCACGACGGAAATGCAGATAAAGAAACCAAGTGAGCTGACTTCAAATTTATATTATATATTTCGTATTATATTATATTAATGTAAGTTGATTATAATAAGTTGGGCAATTTTACGTATTTTTTATTGCACTTTATTTCGCCCTAAAGGTCCAGATAACAGATATATCGAGATGGCTATTAAGCCATTTGATCGCTTTCTGTACAATGTCTTAGGTTATCGTGACAATTCCTGTCCGCCCCGCTTACCTAATTAAGCAGAGAGAATGTAGTGTTAGGATATTCGATTCTTTACTTTCCATCCGAATACGAGTACTGCATGTTGAGTGATAGATCACTACGTCGCACTTTTACTTTCATAGTAAAAAATACAGCTTTACGCCATGTTAAGATGGTACAAATTTCTAACTTACGAACGCTCTGAGGCTACATTCTTTATCCGCACTGCGAGAGACTCATTGCCAGAACCTGTATTTCCTATGACTTACAATATGGTGGTCTTCAAAAACAGAGTCATCAGGTATTTACTAGGGAAGGGTACACCACCGTAGACCACATTATCGCTCATCAGGCTTGTTGCGGTCAAACGCAAGCATATGAAAGAAAAAGTGAGTCGCGGTCGGACAGCAAACGCGACCGTTGCAATTTCCGTTGAAATTTAATGTAAAGTAGAAAAAGTTTTCTTTTCCAACTTTTTCTAAAATATTGTCATTATAACTAGTATTGTTAAGACGAGCTAAATATTCAATGAATTAGTATCAAGCGTTCATAGCATTTTCGACGAATATTGGTTTGAATAATGTTAGTCACGAGACAGATATTGAATGAACTACGAAAGTGCTTGATACAGATCTACTGTATAAATAGGATGTTTAATAAAATTATTTCTCTCCAGAATTTGGTGGAAAGTATGAAACTGAGTGTCTCAACACTAGGTTTTCTCTGCCTGTGAGTGTGTGTGAGGGATAAAGCGTGAAGCTGATTTATTTAAGTTTATTTAATTAAACGTGCTAATCTCAGGAATTCGAATTATTTCTTTTTGTGTTGGATAGTCCATTTATCAAAGAGGGCTTTACAGGCTATATTCCATGTTATTTTAACCTATTGTACTCATAGTTAGAGTTATCTCATGAATTTAAGACGTGTCTTGCGTAATACAGTCATTTATGTATATAGCAGTGTGAATAATGGTGTACGTGCACGCATTATTATAGTAAGACATATTTTATGTTTTTCCCTATGTTTTCATCTGACTGCAATTTTCAGTTTTCAGCAGTTCTGCTATCCAACATGCTACATAATACTCGCATATATCTGATAATTGTAGATAAGCGAAGAGTAGAGACAAATTTTTCGTTATATACTGAAAATTGAATACTCTCTCTCTATCTCATACTCTTAACACTAGGTTTCACCGTCTACTCTTCTTTATTAGGGATACTGCGTGAAGCTAATATATATTATTTGATAGCTATCGCCTATCTCTTAAAAGAACCAACCTCTACAAATTTAACGGTCTTATCGAGATAGCGCGAATGCATTATGTAAAGCACAACCTTTACGATACCATCTAACATTGCACCCGATTGCCACAGCTCGAGTCACGCTATGGAGCTAAATTTAATAGAGTTACTTGTAGTTCAGTTAAATTTTTAACTAAAAGGTTATTTACTTACGTTAAATAGTTAATTATTGGCTTTGGAAAAACATTGGAAAAATTCACTGGAACTTAAAAAAATTCAACGATAGACCGTTGACTTTCTATCAATTGTGAGAAAGAAAGCAAAGCAAAAACAAATAGATAATCAATTTTTTAAGACATTGCAATCTGAGTGACTCGAAGCTCAACCGAGCTTTGCCATTCATTCGTTCCCAGAGGCAGGAATCGAACTCAAACCATCGTTCTTACGGTAGGACACAGTGTCTATATAAAAGTTATAAATCTTCATAAAAATAGCTTGAAACTGGTTATCGCTTCGCTTATCCAACGACGGTCACTCAGGCCACATATTTCAGTGCTATCGGGGCGCTACGAATGCATACGTAAAGCGCAACCTTACTGATACAATCTTGTATTGCAACCGATTGCCAGAGGTCTTGCTGGACTCGTGCCAGGTTACAGGTCATCCAATATTTTTAAATATTTTTAAGTGTTAATATATCATTAAAAAGTATGAATTCGATTTCATTTTTCGTCGTGTCAATTTATATTGTTTTTATTTTTGATGAAATCAACTATATTTTTAGTTCATTGAAAGATACGTATAAGTAGATACCGTTACACTGCAATGACCTCTTCCCTGGACATGACGACAAATATTTTTGTCGATCCAGACCAGATATACACGTATATGGAAATATATATTTTTGTATGATATTATTTGACATCTGTTTTTAGTACGTAGGAGGGTTGGCAGGGGGAACCTGGGAACCTTGTGTTAAGGCACTAGATTCTCATTAAGACAATTCAATTCTCTATTTTCCGATGAATGCCCGAGACATTGCGTGTTGGGTGAAACTAATGAAAATATTAAATGTTTCATTTCTCTGAGTGAAAATGGTACCCACAAACATGTTTGTGCCTCTGCGATACAATGACTTTTAATACTTTTCTACATTTTAATTAAATAAAAAATAATAGTTAATTAAATGCAATTTACAATTTAAATTGAATTTGCAAGTAAAAATAGTTTTATTACTTTGGTATTTATTAGATTCCTTGCTAAGCGGATGCATAGTTGGTGGATATTATAGCTAACCGACGGACTCTAGGAAAAACTTTGCACCCACCATTACCCAGCAAACTCTTCCTATTTAAATATGGTCCAAGTTGAGAGAGAGAGAGCTGCTTTCAAAGAATAATAAGTAAAAAAAATATAGAAAAAGGAAGTAAAGTAATTCATGTTTCAGCTATACATTTGAAAAGGCGTCTTCTAAAACTTTGTTCGCGTGGAATTTAAGACATTAAATTGAAAATACTGGCCTTTTTTCTTTGCCATTGGATGTTAAGAAATCCTCTCGTAGTGCTTTCTGTTTCTCCTTAATTCTAAGTTCAGTAGTAACATCGGTGATTATACTGTCTGTCGGTACTGTCGTTCTAGGCAAAGTTTTTTTTTTACTATTTTTACGAATAATATACTATAGCGCTCTCTAAAATAATTTAAGAAATCTAAATCTAAATATTTTATTTAAATATATTAGTAAGACGTCATGATAACAAACATTCGCGTATTATACATTTTGTGGTATATTATTGCTTATTCTCCTCATTAATGATAAATGTCTTAGCACCAGGTTCTCTCTTTTTTCGTGCAAGATACAACGTGAAGATATTTTTTTTATTCCGTCATATTCCATTAGAATCAAAACCGCGTAACTAAAGTTGTTTTGTAAATAATAAAACCATAATAACCCGCTCCTTTCTTCAATTTGGACCAAAACAAAACCGTTCTTTGCATATGTCAGAACATATTGAAAGTTCTTTGTAAACTAAATATTCGTTTATGTTGTATCTAATCTTTAAAAGTATTGGATACTACAAGCAATGGTTATGGGTTCGATTTCCATTCGATTTTTTTCTCGCTCTGGAAGTAGGACAAAATGCTGTGTTGATACATAAATAGAAAATGGGGAACAGGATAATTAAACATTTTACTAGGTTCCCTCTGTCTACTCTGCTATGTGCGCAATACAACGTAAAGTTATTTTTTTTATTCAATCACATCAGTCATCAGCACCAAAACCTCATAGCCAAAAGCTATACTATGACATAACACAATAAATAATAACCCGCCCCTTCCTTCATTTTGGGCCAAAACAAAACCGTTCTTTGCTTATGTCTGAACATATTGCAAGTTCTTTGTAAACTACATGTTCGTTTATGTTGTATCTGATCTTGGTTTTATTGGATAAGCCCAGTTGAAGTTTTATAATATTCAAACAAAGTAATTCACGCTTTGACCTTCCATACGGAAGTTTCAATATAAAAGAAAAGAGGGCAAACTAAATAAAACCTTTAAGTGACTTCCGGAATGTTCTTTTGTTAGGCACTTCCTAGTTTGATCGTGTTAGCTTTGTAATCGGCTACTTGTGTATTGTATACGTTTTGATCGATATTTGTATTGTATTGAATATATTTTATATACATATATTAGGAGTGCAAATAATATTTTTTATAGGTGATCTAGTTTGAAGGGGCTGCTGCGGTTGTTTGGTTGTAGGTTCGATTTTCACTTGCGTAATTAATTATTTGTCATACTTTGCTAAAAAGTCAAATCGCTGCGTTGAATTCCGCCACTGCGGAAAGTAAGGAACTCTGCGAAATTCAGGAAAAGAAGACTATACGTATATTACAATACTAAAACCAATCCACAAAAGCTTTTCTTGCCTTGAGGTAGTCGCGGCGCAAAAACAAAAGCGTGTTTTTTTTTATTATTTGTTAATATTTTCATCTCCTCGCTCTAGTAACGAGGCAGAACGCGGCGTTGTCTTCCGCCGCTCAACGGTTAAAACGGAAGTTCTTAACAGAACGGCGTGTCTTAACATTAGATTCCCTAGCAGGGTAGGCAGGGGGAAGCTCAACCTTGGAGATACAGCGTGAAGGTAAAAAAAGTAGATATTAACACCGGCTAAGTTGAAAAGACATTAGAAGAGCAAAGCTTACTATTAACCCTCGTTAAATTATCATCTGACACGTTGCCAAGTTTCCGGAACTAAATTTTCACTTAAAACATATATACGAGTAGGTACATTAAACCACGAAACCGACGTACGAATTGTTTTCCCATTTCTATTTCTAAAATACGCTAAATTAGTTTTGAGGTTATGTTAATACGTTAATTTATAAAATATAGTATAATTAAAAATATTATATTGCAAGTCCACAACCTATCACTTTTATAGTAGCACTCTTGTACTCCTGCACCACGGTCACCTTTATACAATACAGGGTGTATTGTGGATTCGATTCCCGCTCGAAGTAATATATTTTTTAACAATTTCTTTTCCTCATTCAACGTGACGTTGAGTTCCGTCACTCAAACCGCAATGTCTAGAAAAATCTGTGGAAACGGTCTTTACGAGAAAGGAGTGTCTCAACAATAGGGTTCCCTACTCTGCTATACAGCAAAAAAATATAATTTATTATAAGATTAAATTAAAAAGGCGATTTCAAAGCCTTTTCCCAGTTCATTTTAATAACAATGGCTCTATAATTAGCATTAGAGTAAACCATCATTAGGTCTTGACCGCTTATTACCTAGTAATTAGTTATTCTAGTGGTTGTCTGACACGAATGATATTATAGATATTATTTGAATATATTTAATATAATAGTAAATACGGCGTTGACTTCTGCTGGTATCTTAAAAGCAGGTGGTGTGTCTGGTGGAGAGTCGGAGTAGGTTCTTTCTGTCTGCTCTGCTATGCGTAAAAACCATGAAACTTCTAAGTAATGTGAACATTATTTTAAACCTTTTTCGTAACATTATAAATTGTCATTGTCACACTTATGATTTTAATTTATTGAACAGGAATTAACAAAAATAAGAAAAATAAATAATAAATATTGGCTAGTAGTGGTGTGGGGCACAAGTGTGTGACGGTAAATGCAACTTGTTGAGAGTTCAATATATTATAATTTCTAAATATTTATTTAAATTTATATTTTCATTTCTTCGCTCTGGAATGGAGGCAAAGCGCGACGTTAAATTCCGTACTCAGCACACACTGCCTCTAGAAGTCGGCGAAAGTGGGGAACGGAAGTGTCTGAGCTGATGAGGTTCCCAGATTGGATCTGTCTGCCTAGCTATATATAGAATGTAGAGTCAAGCTAAAAAAATATCCCAAAATTCTAACACTTTTATCCAGCATCATAAGCAAACAAATCTCACCATAAACGATAGTAAACTATAAGCCGACCGAATAGAGAGACACTCTAAAATATTATACAAGAGTATGTCATAAAACTGTGACTTAACGTTTCGTCGGTGCTCTCTGGTAACAAATGACCGCAAAAAGTACGAACAGCGCGCGAGTGCAATTCTTCGATAACGGAGCGCTCGCGCTTGGCATTTCTGAATGCTTTATTTGTCTAAGAAGTGGAATAGGTTAAAAAATATGTCTTTTGTTTGTTTTTTTAGGTTCACGCACGCACATGTATGGTAAGTAGAGAGAAACTGGTAGCCTATTCTTAAGATACGCCCTTCCTATGTTAGTACTTTTTGCAGAATTTCGGAGCCATTGCATGTTGAGTAATTG
>DWGR01000251.1:0-26461 GCA_018247715.1 Heliconius burneyi
AAAAAAAAAAATGAAAATATAAATGTAAATAAATATTTCATTTTCTCGAGTGGATATCGAACTCACAACCGTCGCGTTACAGTCACAACCTTGTACCGCTCCGTCACAACGGCCTCGTTTTGGACTAATTAGGGGTTTTTTCGTGAGTCCCTTTACGAGTATACCGCCTGAGTGGTTGTGGCTAGGCAGATGTAGGCGGATGTTAGGTCCTCCATAATACCAACTACAACTCACGGTTAGCCTCAGCCAGGGGCGATAGTCCTCTATCGCCCCTGGCTGAGGCTAAGGGTGCCAAGTAATTATTTTATCAAACCTGGCAGACCTAATTGTCTAAGGGTAGAGAGCCAATCTTAATGAAGAATTTTATTTAAGAAAAGATTGACGCGTTGAACAAATTCCCTTAGCTTTATAATATGAAGTATAGATTATTTGGTTTTTGTTACATTATGCGTGCTCACCTCACACAACAAAAATATTATAAACATATAATTAATCATCAAAAATTAAATAGTGGACGTTTTTAATCTAAATAGCAAACAACGATGATATTTTTTTACCTTAAAGTAACATAAAAAAATATATTTTATGTTTCGTATGTTGTGACATATGCAATTTCAGGTCGAATTTCATACTTCGTTTTGACATTTAAACAATTATTTTGTTTTTCCTTAATATTTTATTCTGAGGAGTTCATTATTTTTTTATATACTCTGTGGAGAAAACCATTGCGATTTGGTTTTTTTTTTCATAATATTTGCAATTAAAGGACGAGTTTCACACGTCCTTTTTTACAATAAAATAATGCTCTATAGAAGAAACCCAACGCACTTTGAGTAACGCCAACGTCTTTAATGTAAACATTTAGTAAAGTGCAAACTGCGTACAATTGCGTTGTTACATCGCTACTTTTAACCGACTTCAAAATAAGTATCGATCAGTTTGACATGTACGTATGTGATCTTGTTGGAATTGGATGTGAGACAGATATTTTAAGTCGGTTTATTTATCTTTATTGATGATAATTCTTATATTGCGTTATATGCATTAGTAGACCAAATAGAAAATACGAAATGGGTGGACATCCTGTCTCCGCTCGAGGACATGTTTATATTTAAAATCACGGCGTTTATTTCCCCCACCTGTCACGCAATGTCTGAAATGAAATTAGCGTATAAAATGACTTAATTATGTTAGGTACTTAAAATATATTTCTTTGAAATATTGGTCAAATTCAAGTTTCTTACATAACTCTTCCACAGTGTATATAGATATTTGTCTCCGCCAAATATGTAACGACACGTTAAAAGGTTTGTTTGCCTTGACATAGTACAGTGCTATACAATACGGTCAACCAACTTTTTTTATTCATTTTGCACCCTAATTCAAAGGTATAAAGACCACAGCGGGAACACGTCACGCGTGTCAATAGTCTGGTTTCTATAAAATTATCATAGCTATGTGATTTCACCTGTGCCACGCGTTAGGGTTGGCGATTTTATTTATTTTTTTATATATTTTTTAGCTTTACGAATTTTTGAACACGAACACGCTATAGAATCTAGTGTTATAACACTCCGTTTCTCACGCACCACACAATTTTGGAGACAAGTGATGGAACACAAAGTCGGGATTTGTCTTGTTACCAGAGTGAAAAAATTAATCAGTTCCCCGAATGGAAATCAAACACACATTTAGCCGTGTGTTCCGGGCTTAGAATAGGATCACCCTGGTACTGGTGGTGTCATAAGAGGCGACTAAAGTACGAGTGGGAGAGTCACGTTGCCAGCAATGGCAACACGCATGGGCAGACTCGACCGAATCATTACCACCCCCGGCATTTAAAACCAGCGTGAAGTAGTGGCTTTATGCCACTGCGTTTCGCATTAGGTAATGCCGGGCTCCCGCGCCCAAACACCTCAAAAGCTGGCAACGCACCAGTAGCTCCTCTTGTGTTACACGGTATCGTGGGCGGCGGTAATCACTTACTATCAGGTGACCCGTACGCTCGTTTGCCATGCTTTTTCCATATATATACACTTACTACCTTGCTTACGTCTTGCATCTATAAAATTTATGCACCTACCTTTATTTTGCTTTTTTGTTATGAAGATATTGCTATCATCGGACTACGACAAAACTTAAAAAGAGTATTGCTCGTATGTTTCTAGTGCGTATGGATGTATATATGTCCGTTTATCAGTTCCCTTGGAACTGTTAAACCAGTGATCTGATTTTGATAAATAATATTAGATTTGTCTTGATGGCACGTGTATTACTGGATACATGCGATTTGCTTGTTTTAATACTGAATGTTTCAACTCACAACATCCGACTTAGTCAAGCTTATGAAACTGCGCCACGATCGCTTTCAATAGATTTTTATATAAATTCACACTTTTTCCGCATATAGAAGAAATGATAGTGAGAAACTAGTGTTTTGACACGCCGTTCTTCGTTCTATTGATAGTAGTTTACATATTTCTGTAAATATTCTAGAACGATGACCTTCATTAATGAAAAAAATTGCACATTAAAAAAACATTCTTTCTAAATATAGAAACTCTACTAAGCTTATTAGTCTAATACAGTCATTCTGTCTAATCTCATAGTACCTTGAACTAGATCGAGCTCCCGACGCTCGATGTTGTTAAGCCATTACATTTCCGCTCAAGATGTGCAATTTTTTATTGTAATTATAGAATAATTATGAAGATATTTGTATGCGATAAAGAAATAACTGCATAAAATAACTCGTAAATTAATTAATTAAAGTGTGATGATATGGCTGACCGACGTGGCACAGTGGACTCGCGTTTGATTGTAAACACGACAATTGTGACTTCTATTCTCACTCGGGGATAGAAGATACCTTATATCTATACTCTATAGACAAAGTGGGGTGTTGACCGTATTGAGTTCCTCCATTAGGCATAATATTTTCGAATTGGGACGAATGCTTTATGTGGGACGAAACGTGAAAATAAACAAAATAGGAAGTAATATATTAAATGAAACTATTTTAACCGGATTAATCGCGTATATTTTTGATAATTACATTTTTAGAAACCCGACGTTTCGAACACTGCAGTAGTCCTTGGTCACGGGGAGACTGAGAGTAATATTTTTACTTTCGTGATACCAAGTGGTGTGACATGTGCACATTTTGATTTTACATAGTTCCCGAATGTGAATGTGAGGAATTAAAATAATTAAATTAATTAAAAATCAATAATTAAAGTATACAACCCTACGAATTCTTATAAATACAAATAAATCAAGCAAATGACAAAACGCAATCGCCAATACAATGTTGACACGATTTTTGGATTATTTGTTTTTGACATTCTTCTATTATATGTCATATAATTTTTAATTAAATCAATGAAGGCAGAGGGAACCCAGTGTTAAGACACTCCGTTCCCCACTTCTGTTCGATTTTTTAAATATTGTCTGTAGAATGTCGGAACTCAACGCTGTACTTTATTTTGCCAGAGTCGAGCAATGAAGATAAGTTGTTCTCCCATCGAACCCACAACCACCGCCTGTACCTACAGTCGGCCCCTGTCGCACTGCGCCACGATGGGCTCTTTTTTAATAAAATATTAATTAGGTCTAACCTAAAGTCGATACTTCTATATGATTTTTGAAACTTCTAGTTTAAACTAAACCTGGACTGTCCACCTCA
The DNA here is from genome assembly GCA_018247715.1 of Heliconius burneyi. NCBI lineage: Eukaryota > Metazoa > Arthropoda > Insecta > Lepidoptera > Nymphalidae > Heliconius > Heliconius burneyi. The sequence continues at coordinate 3,686 of DWGR01000251.1, forward strand.
GTTGGAACATACCTCATTTAAATCAAAAAGGATATTTCTCATATGAACAAAATTGGAATCGACATCAGAAACGAAAAGTTTCTGATGTGTGTTTGGACAAACACACGTAAACAGGGATATAAGAATTTCAATATAGCCCGATGAGAACGTATGACTTAGTTGGTCAGAGCGCTTGGACGGTTTCCATAGAAGCGTGGGTCCTAATCCCGCTATGATCAAATTTGTATGTTTTCTAAAAATAAGCATTGCGCGTTATTTTGCTTATTAAATATTACATTTCCTCGAGTGGGGATCGAACTGATAACCTGTCGCGTTTACAGTCGCACACTTGTGCCCCTGCGCCACGACAGGCCTCAAGATTTAATTAGTTGCTTACTTAAGGAAATCCTGTGATTAATTGTAATTAAGACACTAATAAGTACCAAAAGAATTATATTAGGTAACAAGAAAAAATATTTATATGAAATAAGAAGTATTATGTAGATTTTTTTTATATTTTCTTTTTTATCTTTATTGTTATACTAATACACAGATACTGACTTTGTTTAGGTCTTTTGAAAAATGCATGCTATGCGGCGGAATTCAAGGCCGCATAGCCTGCATTAGCATTCATTCTACTAGATCGGAGTAACGAAAATATTTTAATATATTGTTTTTTTTTATTTTATTGTATTAATCCAATTTTAAATCAACTGTGCGTAGATTTTCTTTTTCCCACTCAGGCAGACACAGCGAAGCGTTGAGATCCGCCACTCGACATCCAGTGTTTCATTAAAAGGGCGGTACCTGTGGAACAGTGTGTCTTAGATTATGTTACTCAGGATGGGATTTGTGACCTCGTCCTGTCACCTGTACTACAAAGCATTTTTTTTCTGAACTTAATAAAATGAGATATTTAAATATATATGTATCCGACAGATACCAGAGTAGGCCGAGGGAACCTAGTGTCAAGACACTCCAATCTCCATTTACAGGTGGCCTTTTTTTGAGACAATGCGTTCTGAGTAGCGGACCACCACCACCGCCTTTTAGTCTTATCAGAATGAATAAATAATAATAGTTCATTCTCCGAGTTGTGCAATCGAACCCACAACTGTCGCTATATGCCGCTGTGCTGTACTGTGCTGTCGAGGGCCTGTATAATAAATATTTATTATAATTTAATTATTGCCAACTACCCCGCCGTTCCCAACTTTCTGCGATATGAAAGAAAGCTGCGCTAGAAAATAAAAAGTTAGATGTCGGTGACTTAGTCTTTTAACTTTCACTGATGAATACTATTGACCTTGATATGGAAAAACTTGTTTTATCTAAATTTTCTTCACGCATCTACTGCATTTCGCTTCGTAATTATATGAATTTGTTATTGTGTAGCTATTTGATGATATATCTCTTCTTTTTCCACTTTAAAAAATACAATATTCTTATAGCTATGAGAATATTGTATTTTCATCGGATTCAAATCGAACAGCTATAAATAGGCTAGACTAATAGTGCTTTAAGATTTTCAAAGTCAAATAAATATTATTTTTTATTGATAATGACAAGGCGGTATTAAGCACAAGCGTATGATTCGTTGTGGGTTCGTATCTCATGTGCCGTGGAGCAGTCGCGTTCACTTCGTGCCTCTGCGCCACGACTGGTTCCAATGGTTTAACTTAGTATCTTAGTTATTTATTCTATTTTTAGTCTTCATTATTTTTTGTGACAATTAACTGATAACATCTTGAAATATTCATACTCTGTTTAATTTTTTTGCAATTAACATCAAAAAAAGATAATCTCAACATAAAAAAGTCGTGAGCTCACAAATACTACTTTTATATATAAAACACAATCGTAAATCGTAAAGTTAGCAATAACATTAATGACATTTTCACGGAAAGTGCATTATCGGCGGCCGTTTGCATATTTAATTATTCAATTTTATGATGAACAACATTCGCACCCTTTTGTAATAAAACAAACAAAATGTTAAAACTAAAAAATAAATTAAGGAAGTGTGAGGGTGTAATATAAACTGCGTCGTCCTCGGTTAGCTTATTTGTTATTTTTATGCGAACATGTAACTTAAAATATGTATGTGATGCTTGTTTCCTTTGTACTTAAAATTATTACACAATTTATAATATTAGAGGCCGTCATGGCGCAGCGGCACAAGGGTGTGACTTCGTGCGCTGCAAAATCGACGTTTGTGGGTCCAATCCCCACTCGAAGAAGTGAAATATTTATTTACGTTTATATTTCCATTTCTTCGCTCTAGGGTCGAGGCAAAACCGCGGCGTTGAGTTCGACCACTCAACACGCAATGCCTCCAGAATTCGACAGAAAGTGGGGAACGGAGTGTCTTAACACTAGGTTCCCTCTGTCTACCCTGCTATGTGCGGGATACAGTGTGAACCTGTAAAACACATCGTATTACTTGTTATCCATTAAAGCTAAATGGTGTGTTTTGTATTAGGATTTACAGATTTTTTTGTGAAATAAAACCCTTTTTTTGGGAAAATACGTAATAATGCAAGTGCGGCCACGTGTCCGAATTTAACGTTTCCAATAGGACTTTGCCGCAATACTCATTTTCTTTGTCTTTTGTATAATGTTCTCTTTTCTCTGCATTCCCCTTTATATCTTAAAGAACGAATCAAATAATTAACCATTCCACTCTGAGTCTTAAAATTCCTTGCCATTCTTCTACCTTCTCTATCAAATCCGTCCGCTTGTGGAATTCCTTACTCATAACAATCAAACAAGCTATGACTATACCAACATTTAAAAAAAGATCGAAAGGTTATTATGTAACGCTATATATAAGTATGTTTATTAGGCCGCCTATTGTACTGTTCCAAATATTAATTTATTTATTAAAGAATATTTAAGTAATTAAATATAAGTTAACTCATTTACAAACTCTTGTTCACAGATAAAAGCTGCGTTGCAGCGAATCAACCATGAAAGTGTGGGGAGCACATGGAGAATTCTGCGCGAGACATCAATGGGAGGTCATAGTAGCCACTTTAGCCTTGTTAGCCTGTGCAGCTAGCGTGGAAAGACATGGCACAGGCACCCGGGCAGAGAGATGTGCAGGATGGGCCCGAGCCTGTCCAGGGCTTGAGGCAGAATATCAAGCAGCGGATGCTGTTATCATGACCTTTGTAAGATGTGCTGCCCTCCTCTACGCGTACTACCAAGTCTCCAATCTCCAGAAAATCGCGTCGAAATACCTTCTTATAATAGCCGGGTTGTTCTCAACGTTCGCCAGCTTTATATTTACTTCAGCACTCGCTAGCTTGTTTTGGAGTGAGCTGGCCAGTATAAAAGATGCCCCTTTCTTGTTTTTGTTAGTCGCTGATGTCGCAAGGGGGGCAAGAATGGCCAAGGCCGGTTGGAGTGCGGGCGAAGATCAGGGGAAGAGAGTCGGAAAAGCGCTCTCGTTACTTGGACCGACAGCGACGTTAGATACACTTCTAGCGGTCCTACTTGTCGGTGTTGGTGGTTTGTCGGGTGTTCCTCGGTTGGAGCATATGTGTACGTTCGCTTGTTTAGCGTTATTAGTGGACTACCTCGTGTTCGTTACTTTCTATCCAGCGTGCTTGTCACTTGTTGCGGATTTCGCATCCGGAAGAAAGGAAATATCGCCAGATAGCCCATTTTCTGAGGCTGATTTAAAACCAAATCCAGTTGTTCAAAGAGTCAAAATGATAATGGCTGCTGGCTTGCTGTGTGTACATTTGACTAGTAGATGGCCTTGGACTAGAGAGAGCGGAATAATGGAAGGATCTTTGACACACGACTTCAAATCAGGATCACACGAGAATGTTTTGTTTCACTCTTATGTTAAATGGTTTTCTGTGAGCGCTGATTATATTGTTATTGCCACTTTATTGTGCGCTTTAATAATTAAATTTATCTTCTTTGAAGAACAAAGAAATTGGATCATAGATATGAACGATTTGACAGTTAAAGAAGTAGTTAAAGCAAGCGATAAACCGAAATTCTCTCTCGGCGAGGACATAAAAGCTGAAATGTACACTCAAACTGAAGATATAGTAAATTGTGAAATGTCGGAGTGGTCTTTACTTTCGCCGAGCTCATCAGCAGCAATGTTGAATTCTAAAAAGCGCCCACTAGCGGAATGCTTAGAAATATATAGATCTGAAGGGATAGGCACCGCATTGAGCGATGAAGAAATCGTTATGTTAGTTGAACAGTCACACATACCTTTGCATAGACTCGAAAATGTTTTAAATGATCCATTAAGGGGCGTAAGATTGCGCAGAAGAATTATATCGTCAAGATTTCAAACAGAAATGTCTGTTAAAAAGTTACCTTATTTAAATTATGATTATAGCAAAGTTTTGAATGCTTGTTGTGAAAATGTAATCGGATATGTTGGTATTCCTGTCGGTTACGCTGGTCCTCTAGTTGTCGATGGAAAACCTTACATGATACCAATGGCTACCACCGAAGGAGCGTTAGTAGCATCGACGAACAGAGGAGCTAAAGCAATAGGTACAAGAGGCGTGACAAGTGTAGTTGAAGATATAGGAATGACTCGCGCCCCTGCTGTTAAATTACCTAATGTTGTACGAGCGCATGAATGTCGTCAGTGGCTAGACAATAAAGATAATTATGCAATGATCAAGGAAGCTTTCGATTCGACATCAAGGTTTGCTCGTCTTCAAGAAGTCCACATAGGAGTAGATGGCGCGACATTGTATTTGAGATTTAGAGCCACCACAGGAGACGCCATGGGTATGAACATGGTATCTAAGGGAGCAGAAAACGCACTTAAGCTACTAAAAAATTACTTCCCTGATATGGAAGTGATTAGTCTTTCTGGTAACTATTGTTCTGACAAGAAAGCAGCATCCATAAACTGGGTTAAAGGCAGAGGCAAAAGAGTTGTTTGTGAAACTACAATTTCAGCAGAGAGCTTGAAGTTTATATTAAAAACTGATGCGAAAACTATGACTCGCTGCAATAAAATTAAAAATCTTTCTGGTTCAGCACTGGCTGGCTCTATCGGAGGTAACAATGCTCACGCTGCCAATATGGTAACAGCAATTTTCATAGCCACAGGACAAGATCCAGCACAAAATGTCACAAGCAGCAATTGCTCAACCAGCATGGAAGTATGTGGGGAAAATAGAGATGATCTGTATGTAACTTGTACCATGCCCTCTTTAGAAGTTGGTACAGTTGGTGGTGGCACAGTATTAACTGGACAAGGTGCCTGTCTCGAAATTCTAGGAGTCAAAGGAGCTGGCGCTCGACCAGCGGAGAATTCAGCAAGACTAGCTTCTCTTATTTGTGCGACAGTCTTAGCAGGAGAATTGAGTTTGATGGCAGCGTTAGTTAACTCTGATTTGGTAAAGTCGCACATGCGACATAACAGATCCAACGTGAATGTCCAAAGCGTTACAAGTGATCGTACGCTAAAAGTACCTATTTTATAACACTGACGATATAAATGTGACATATTAAAGATGAGAGCTATTTATTAAATACCAAAAGAAAACACACTGCCAATAGTGTTGTGCGTGGAGCAACATTTACTTGGCTGTATCGTGTTAGGTCTTAGATGCTACTAAATAAATAATTGGGACGTACAAGAATGATTGAATGTAGAAAAAAATATGTTACGTTTTAATAGATTTATAAGATGGGGGTAATAATCGCACCTCGTGCTGAGCCTCAGTGAACAGTTAAAGATATCCAATACACTTACTATACTGCTGATTGTTTATGTGTAATATAGAAATAGAATTAGCCGTTATGTGGTTTTTTTGTAATTATATTTATTTAAAAACTTTAATTCGTATTATTATTTCAATCTTTTATTATGTGATGTCAATCGAATGCTATTATAAAATGTATTTTTTATAACATTAATTATGAAAAAATAGCTTTAGCAGATTCTTAATTATATTTAATAAGATTCAGTAATTTATTTTTTTTAATTCGCTGGATTACACAAGTTGCGATAACGCAACGGTTAAAATAACTATAATCTGCATATTTTTTGCTTTTTTATTATTACAATTAATTTATTATGTGACTGTGACGCATTTAAAATATTGTTATACAATTTATAATACATAAAAATATAATAATTATAAATAATTATGTAATTAATTAGAAAAATAAATATATAAAAAAAGTTATATATCAGTAATAGAACAGTGAGTAAATAATAAATGACTGAATACATAATGCCATGGTGTTTTTTCATCTTCACGCTGTTTCACGCACACGGGCAAAGCGAACCTAGTGCTAAGACACTCCGTTGCCCATTGTTAGTTGTACACCGCATATAGAAATGCCGTAGTTTTCCGCCGCTGTGGTAGGGCCTACCTACGGGTCGGCCCTGCTATGTACCCCATGTAGGAAGAGTGAACCTAGTGCTATGAGTTAAGAGAGTCCGTTCCCATTTAGACCTTTCCGCTCCTCACATTCTGTGCTGAATTCTCAAAACCGCCTTCAACACCGCGCTTCGCCTCATTGCCAGAGCGAGAAAAAAAATCCTCAAGTTAGAATCGAACCCAATTACTATCGCAATAATAGTCCACGACGGTGCCTCATAAAGCAATTTCAAACCAAGCACATCGTGTGAAGCTGTAACTCTCGTAAATAAAAATACATATACTCGTAATATATCGTCATCAAAGTATGAAGAGTTTTATTGTAGCAATCGAAGCCAAAACTACAATAATATTGGTTCGATTCTCTCATTAAAGAACACCTGTACCAACATGAATTGAAAATGCAGAATAAATTTTAACTCAGCTTCAGCCGCACACAGCGGGGTAGGCTTCTGCCTGGAACCTAGTTAAGATATTCATTTTGTTCTCCACTTTTCGCCGAATTCTAGAGGCATAGTGTGCTGAATTGCGGAACTCAGCGCCGCGCTTTATCTCGACACCAGAGCGAAGAGCTAAGAAATGGAAATATGAATTTTCATTAATATTTAATTTCCTCGATTGATGATCCACAACTAGTCGCTTTTACAGTGATGTGTGATGTTTTATGTGCTCCTGCGCCACGACAGGCCTCTATACGAATAAATGTCAATTTCGCTACAGCAGGGATTCCCAACCTTTTCTTGATCAGGGACCACTTCTATATCAATATTGCTGGCAGGAACCACTATGTAGGTATAAAAAAATATAAACTGTCATAATCAAACACAAATTTTAACGCCGGCCCACTAAAATTAAAATTGTTCGCGGACCACTGGTTGGGAACCACTGCGCTAAGGAGATCAAAATACGTTCATCCGTTTAGAAGCTACGATACGCCAGACATACACTCTCACGCAGGCTTTAAACTAACAGCCTTCTATTTACGTCGAGGGTTAATGATTTCTTTTAGCATCACTATATCCCGCACATAACACGGTAGGCTAAGGAAACCTTGGAACCTACCTAGAAGTCACTCAATTCAGTTCACTCTTAAGAAACTTCGGCATACTTCCGTGGCGATACTTAACGTCGCGCTTCACCTCGTTACCAGTCCCACGAAAATGGAAAAAGAATAAATATTTTATTTTCTCGAAGGGCATCGAACCACGAAGGCAAAACCAGTCGCTTTAACAGTCGCACATCTATATTTTTTAATCAAATAAAAATAGAACTTGCTATCTTGTAGGTATAATTAAGTGCTAAACTCGTAGAGTAATTTTTAAGTAAATTCAAACGGCCACGCAAAATACGATCTGCAGAACATTAGGCCGGCGGCGTGTCGACATGTTCAGCCTTGGTCCTCTTTCTGTGTTGAGTAAAATACTCATGTACATATATAATATTAATTATTGTGTGTTTATTCGTTATTTATATTGATTTATATATTAATAAGAAAGATATCTTGATTCTTTGTGATGCTTAGAATTTTTAACCTTTGCTTTCAAATTTGACATTTTATAAAAATAAAAGTGCGTGTATTTATTATTTTTTATGTGCATTTTTTCTTCAGCTTCACGATGTATCCCTCATGTAGCAGAGTAGTCATAGGGAGTCTAGAGTTAAAACACTCCACTCAGTCATTTTGCCGCCTTAAAATTAAAAAAAAATACATTTTCGTTTCCTCCAAAGGAAATCGAACCCAACAACCAATTGCGTTTTGAGTCCCACGGTTGTGCCCCTGCGCCATTACTAGCCTTTAATAAATGATTGTATTAACATCATAAAAATGAAAATGTCAACATCATAAATGTTTTGAAAAAAATATACGGAAACTTCTTTGTTATTTTAATTACACGGTACATACACACAGCAGGTCCATTGTGGCGTAGCGACCACGAGCGAATATAAACGGTTCATTCTACGGTTGTGGGTTCGATACCCACAAAGCAGTTCATTATTTTTATGTCCCTAAGATAAATCGGCGTTCACCACTCACCGTGCAATATCTCGAGTTCGGGCGAAAAATGATGTGTAAAAACACACTAGATTTTCTCTACCTACCCTGCAATATAGGGTACAGCGTGAAGATGAAAAACGTGTGAAATATTTTTTTATTTTCTTTTTTGTGGGAAAATGACAAAATAGTATAGTAACAAAATCAGCTTCATGCTGATTCGGCAAACAGCAGGGTAGGCAGAGGGAACCTAGTGTTAAGACCCTCCGTTCCCCATTTTCTGCCGAATGCTGAAGGCATTGCGTGTTGGGTAGCAGAACTCAACGTATCGCTTTGCCTCGACACCAGAGCGAATAAATGGAAATATAAACATAAATAAATATTGCACTTCCTCGAGTGGGGATCGAACCCACAACCGTCGCGTTACAGTCACACCCTTGTGCCGCGGCGCCACGACGGCTTCATATTATAGTAACACTTACATTTTGCCGTAACACTTCTTTGTACTACGTCGTTGTGTTCTTTTAACCACAAACGTATCGCAATATTGTACAAACCATCTGTTTAAATGTGTCTAGCAATAATTATAGTTTCAAAATGCAAACCGTGAAATCGTCGTTTTTCCATTTCACATTAAATGTAATAAAATGAAGCTGCTTGTATCTGATGCGTTTTTCAGGTTAATTATCACGCTGTATCCCGCACACAGCGGGAAGACATAAAGAACCTAGAGTTAAGATACTCTGTGCCCTATGCGTCGCCTGAATTTACGAGATGAATTTATGAGAATACGAGAGCGGAAAAATGAAAATAATGAGATATATTTTTAGAACGCATACTTTTTTTCCCGCTACGTTCAAGTTTTTATGTGTTCTAAGAACTATTTTTCTTTCCTAAGTGTGGAATAACACTTTAAAAATATAAAAAATAATGAGTCCCCCCTGAGTCGAACCCAAGATGGGTTCGATCTCCATTCATTGCGTTTATAGTTAAAATTTATACCTACATATTTTATGTATAAGTAAGTATACTTTTTATGTATAAGTATACTTTTTAAATTTAAAAATAAATAGAAAAATATAAGAAAATCCTTTTTATTTCTAAACGAGTAAAACAAAATACAAACATTAGTTTCGGTCTGCTTCGTATAAATGCTACAGAAAATGAGCTGATTGGATGTTGTGTTGCGTTTTGATATCATATTTGTAATACCAACATTATATAGCTGAAGAGTTTGACTGAATGCGCTGATCTCAAGGACTACTGGTTCGAATTGACAGATTCTGTGTGGCATAGTCCATTTATCAAGGAAGGCTATATATAGGCGATGTTTACTGTTTAGAACTCTCGCACTTTTAATATGAACGCGTCATTTACAGTTCCTACTAATTTCCGTTACCGCGGACAAAAGTTGTTATAACCTAAAAGAACGAGGTAAGCCTAGAAATAGAGGGTGGTAGGTGATCCGTGCCTACCCTAGATAGGTCTTGTGCCCACTTCAATACTGAAAAGAAATTACCCTGACAATCTTAACATACATATATTATCTATCTTTATACGAACCGATTTTCAAAACTCAAGTCCAGATGCAGTCCGGAAAATATTAATATAAGATATGAGACGTCATGGGACTTAGGCAGAGCAAAACTATACATTAGTTTTGTTCTGCCATTTAGATTTCCACACCACCCAAGTATTGAGTAGAACTCAATAGAAACCCAAAAAGAATCTCTCATTCAAATTCAAATAGAATCAAAGTGTGTTGAGTAGTACTCAACGCCGTGCTTTATCTTTTTAACAGAGCGAGATAACGAAAAAAAAATCATTCTTTCAAGTGGAAGTCGAACTTACAACTGTCGCGATTACAATCAGACGCTGTCCAATAACATTTTTTTAAATGTTATATTAAAAACAGTGACAGACACGACAGGAACGAGAAACAGAGATAAGCTAGTTACGCCAAGTTTTCGTCTCCAAAAAGTTTATACATCTCTTATGGGTCTAAAATGGGGATCGAGCCCAAAACCGTCGCGTTACAATCACACCCTTGTGTCCCTGCGCCACGACGGCCTCACAACAATTTAAAGTGTCTGTATAAACAACACTAACAAGTAAAGTTTACTACACTGTTCAAAATATTTAGAGGATAAATATGTATGGAACTAATGTATATTGATTGTCATGCAGGATAGCTACCAGCTAGTGTAATAATTAAATTATGCCGTTGATATTGAAAAGAGCAATTGTTGAGTTTCTTGCCGGCTCTTCTCAGCAGAACTGCCTTCCGAACAGGTGATAATTTTTTTATATGTTCATTCGATGATTCTAACTGTAATCGTACAGTGAGACTAATGAAAGCACGTTTAGACATTTGAATAGTAACAGTAAGTTGAATTTGAAAAAAAAATTTTGAAAGATAATGTTATAAGATTTTTGGTTGTTCTTTTTGCTATTTTTAAATAATGTATGATGACATAATAATTAATAATCTATGTAAATTTGGTAGATTTTTGGAATTTAAAAAAAATACTTTATCACTTTTAAAACCACTTTATTTTCCTACAGTATATATATTCTATAAAAATAAAATATATTATGTAACTTTTGTACTCGACTTGTTTTTTTGTTTCTTCATAGTTTTCAATAGATAATTATATAATTACAGTATAAATTATTTTCAATTCAATTAAAGACAATTATAAATTATTTTTTATTTTCTTTTAGGATTCCGTAACTTTTAAAGAAAAAACGAACCCTTATGAGATCATTTTGTTATCCGTCTGTCAAAAGCCTTTATCTCAGACACGCTTGGCCATATAAAGTTGAAATTCAAACCATAGATGAGATTTCCTGAAAAAATTGTATTTCTACATTTACCTAAAAAAAGAGATATGGCCGTTTATATCGCAAAAAACGCTTATTTCGACACTATAGAATGAATCAAAATTATATTGTATAGGGTACTCCTGGTTGACCTAGCATTATTATATAATTAACAGCTAACATCTACAGGTAATATTAGTTCAGGAAAAAATCTAAAAACTATACATTTGTGGTTATATCCTAAAAAAATAATAGCCTTATAGGGGTTGCCCCCCTTTTGTATTTATACCACTTGTTCAAGTGAGGTAACAGATGAAGGGGCTCTGGCTAAGCTAAATTTGAATTTCAGAAAAGCTCGAGACTTCCATTTTTTGTAGGGAAACCTCGCTGGGCGAGCTCGACTCGTGTTTTTTCTTTGTAATTCGCATAATAGTCTTGACATCGAATATAGCTTATATTACGAAGTATAGTAGTTATATTGAAAATAATTTTGGTTTTTAAGCGTTAATATGCTGGTGCGAGCGTGGTGTGAGTTATCCGTACCAGAATAGTCCCAGAAACACAAAAACAAAATTAAAGTTCAGACCAAAAAAATATTTCTAGATACCCTAATGGAAACGCCAGCCAGTTCCAAAGGAAATCTAAGTAGCATACTTTTGCATACTACGTTATACGTACCTCCAAAAATACTTGTACCGTCATAATTCAAACTAAACAATGGTTGCGATGTATTTATAATTCATTCATAAATTTAGTCCTTTAACGCTCCCTGCGTTCCTAAGTTCTGACGTATTTGGGATATGCAGTGTACCTAAGTGGACGCGATTGTAATGGGTGATGCTCACGGCACGGTCCAGACCGCTCCGAAGTTAGGTTTTTTTTTAATATTGCGCGTTACTCAGTCGGGAAGAAGAAGATAATCAAAGGTAAGAAAATCCTTGGGAAGAAGATAATCAAAAGTAAGAAAATCAACAAAGCTTCAAAACAGGACCAAGGAATACTTCACAGCGGCCACCACTCTTCCACTGTGCTACATAAGCGATAATTTCAATTAGAGCTTACGTGTTCTCCCGCAAGCTCTAATTGAAATATTAAATGTCTAAAAAATATGAACATAATATCAGAGCGTCTATTACACGTGTAATATAGCAGTTTTTTTTATCTTCACGCTGTATCCCTCATTATAGCAGATGATGAGGAAGAACCTGGGAACCTAATATAACACTCTCTGTTCATTAACACACTCCCGCTTAACTCCTGTAACACACCCCACTTTCCACTGAATGTTGGAGGCATAGCGTGTTGAGTTGCGGAACGCCCCTTTCACTGGCCTAGGAGGCGCCAGGGTTTCATGCACCCCTGGCGACGTTTGTGGGTTCGATTCCCACTCGCGGGAATAAATTATTATTTATTAATATATTCATTTCTTCGCTTTGGTTTCAAGGCAAATGAAAAATTCGGTGGAAAGTGAGGAATGGAGTCTCTTAACACTAGGTTCCCTCTGTCTAGCCTGTAGTATGTGAGATACAGAATGAAGCTAATTTAATTTATATATTTACTAAAAATAACGAAATAACAATTGTTATGAACGCCACCGAATTAGTTTAACCGCGTGCGCTGCAGAATGGAAGTAAATTGTTCCTACTACACAAACATTCTTGTAAATAACTCACTATAAGGCATTTTGTCACAGAAAAATATTGAAAATTGCAAGGTAATAATATTTCACCGATTTTTAATTGAAAAGGAAGGTGAAGCTTACGAGCAATATATTCCATCATCAAGGAAATTTTATGAAGATATGTTTTAATAATTTATAACATGGGCCGCTAGTTCATATAATATTTACTATACTGTTAATTGATTTATCTATTACTTTAATGTTTTATTAATCATCTATTAAGTATCTCTTTCTATATTCTTTACTCTCCACGAGATAGAACCTGGCGACTGGTAACAAAAGCCAGAGCGAGTACAGGCGTCAGCGTCACAAAATTATAAATAGATTTGTATGAATCTATATGTAACTTTAATTTTTGTATACTTACAATGACTTGAGAAATAAAAATTCTCTTAAATACCAATATAAAGAAAATTCTTTTACATACCAGTAATAAATGAGAATTCCTTTTATAAAATTCTCAACTACCAGAATTTTCCTGCTTATTTGCGTTCCCATTTTACCGTACTTCCCGCCCCCACGCGCTCAAGGCGGTCATGTGTCACTTGACATACCGAAGAGTAATACCAAATTCCTGCAAAATCTTATTCTGTGTATGCCCCATCCCTCTGGAATCAACTACCTAATCTTTTTTTTTATACCTGTATATTTATAGTATGAATATGTTTATATATATATATATATATATATATATATATATATATAATTATATATTTATTTATATGTATGTATTTTATGTATGAGATATGAGAGCCAATGGTCTAACCACCGAGGACAGTACGTCACAAACTTAAATATCATCCGCACCACCTGGATACGTGGCACTCTACTACTGTACGGTTTCGTAGAAATTTCCTTCCACGCGCCACGGAACTGTGGAATGCCCTACCCGCGGCAGTGTTTCCAGGTCGATATGATATGGGTACCTTCAAAAAGCGCGTCTACCTCCACCTTAAAGGCCAGCAACGCACCTGTAACTCCTCTGGTGTTGCACGGGGTCGTGGGCGGCGGGGATCACTTACCCTCAGGTGACCCGAACGCTCGTCCTTTTGCCTTGTCCTTTTACCATATAAAAAAAACGTTAAAGACCGTGCAAAGTGGAGTAGGCTGAGCAGGAAGGCAGACCCTGGCAATAGCCGGGATTAATGCCAGGATGAAGATGAAGAAAATTTTATGTATGTTTAATTGTTTGTATATATAATTTATTTTCTAAAGATACTATGTCTTATGTTTATAAATTTTTAATATTATATATATTTTTTTATTCTGTTTCTTTATTTTTAATTGCATTAATGGTCTCTACACCGCAACTTGCTTCTCATCCACTTCCATGGGTTGGCTGGAAGAGATTTCTTATAGAGATAAGCCCGCCCTTGTTAACTATCTTTACATTTTATTTATTTCTTTGTGTTTTTATTATATGAAATAAAGAATATATATACCTTTGTCTTGCTCGTATTCAGGTTTAGACCATCATTTTCACACCCTTCTTTCAGAGTGGTGACCAATGCCTGTAACTCGCTTTCTGATGATGCAATGAGCACTGCATCATCTGTGGACAGCAGGCAGTTTACATTAAAGTCACCTATTGTCACTCCCATATCGCTTTGTTTCACTCCTCAGAGGCAGTTTTGACAGTTCTTCCTTAAATTGCATTTTATTTTCACATATTTTCCGCTTTTAGCAGTGACAGATCAGTGTGAAGACACTGTTTTTATTTTTATGCTCAATCAGCAACATTGTATAGAGTTTTATGGAACACAACAGCGCACCACACTTTAAATTAAAATGTATATTCACCCAGGGAACCTTCGTTTCAGGGTCCTGCTGTCCTGTGCTCTTTTAACTTCGGCTGGACAACGCAATAGTATCAGTAGCCCAAGCTCGAACAACTACCAAAAAATTTGTATCTTTATCGAGACCAATTTGTATCGGAATTGAACAACATCCTATACAAATTGCTCTCGATAAGGACACGAATAGTTTTTCGATAGTTGTTCGTGCTTTGGCTACTGTCTCTCAGTAATAAAAATATATTAAAACTTTTATCCAAATCAAAATGAAGTCACAAACACACTTTACTTTTTTTAAATGACACCGTAATAAATGATTTAAAACATTCCATTAAAGAGATCGTTAATTAGGTTTCACGCGCGTCATGAGGATAATATATTTACTTAATTTTCATTTTTATGTTTTTGTTTCTATTGCGCTATTTAGTTAATCTATGTTCTGTATATAAAAGGACTGACTTAAGTAAGACGCACGCACAGCAGTAACCGCTGATCGTCGAAACGTGAAATGCAGACGGGTGTTTGTTTTCGTAATCTGGACATCCACTAAAGGGATTTTGAAAAATTTTAACTCTAAAGGGATGAAATAAGGGTTGAAAGTTTGTATCGATTTTTTTAAATCGGCTTTAAGGGTGTAAATACGCAAGCAAAGCTGCGCGCGTCCACTAGGCTTGTAATATATTGAAAACATTTTTATTTCCTTTTTTTAAGCTTCACCAAGGATCCCTGTTTAGGCTTGCTAGAAGCTCCTGGAGGCCCTGATCCTTTGCCGACCTAATGGCGAACTCAAGAACCTTTTTTTTCTCTTTATATTCACTCCGCAGCTGGTTCTCGCGTGTAGGCTCAAGTCCATTTCGCCTTCTTCAGTTAGCTGCTTTGTCCACCAATATACTTGGCGGCGTCGTCGCCATCGCCGAGCTCTCGGCATTGCCACATCACGCATTCGACCTGCCCGCTCTTCAACGCTGGATCTTGCACCCACCGAACTGCCTTGGGTGCACCAATTTGCCACAATAGCCGCTTCCTTGATTAGCTCAGTGTCAAGCTGAGTCAGAACCCACCTCGGAAACCTGCGAGACGGCCCTCTAACGTGAACCTTTGACACGGGCTGAGTGGAGACCTCGAACCTGATATAACGGTGGTCCAACAGTCTCCACTTCTTTTTCCACTCTCCAGCGTAAAACATTGGAAGCAACAGACGGACTAGCGAACGATAAGTCAACTGTGGACCCACCGTTATGACGTACACAGGTGAATGCCGACCCCACATTCAATAAAGATAGCCCAGAAAGCAATGCCCACACCTGTACAGCTTTCCCTTTGGTGTCCGATGTTGGGTTTCCCCATGCTCCGAGCATTGGCATTGAAATCGCCGAGGGCCAGTACTTTTCTCGGTGATCGTCGAATAATCGCAGCTTTGACAGAACCTGGATATACCTTGTGGGACAAGGTGGGACCTGGCGGGCTTACAGCCACACTTTGGGCCACTGCGCTACGACTAGCCTCTTATTTTGCATCTATTTAATTTTTCCTCTCATAGATCAAGATAACCAAGTTCAGCATAATCGTAAATCGGTAAAAGGAAAGTACTTGCTAACGTAATCTTAGCTGGAATAGGGAAAGTAGATTAAGTATAACGAAGTGACATATACAAACTAAAATAAAAGATAAGTAATTTATATACAAAATTATCAACAATGTTCGAGATAAATCAATACCTTATATAGATAACTTAAAGATAAATGGTGAAGGCCAAAAAATATATATACATCTATGAAAAATAATTATACAATTAACATTTTAACAAAAAAAATCTAGATCTTTTGTATATACGTATACAAAATATCTGGATGCTTTTTGTTTGTCATGACACTCGTATACCTAACAGCAGAAAAACGCAGATAATTCATTACTCCGTATTCATTTTGTATTTCTGCTAACAATCAAGACGTGAAGTCTTGATTTTGAGCAGAAAGTAAAGAACGGAATGATACCTACCTTGATATAAGAGTATATCAAGGTAGGCATAGAAAACATTGTGTTGAGACACTTCGTTCGTTCGTATGAATATATTATTTTCCAGCTTCACGCTGTATGCCGCACACAGTAGGGTAAGCAGAGGGAACCTAGTATTAAAAAAACTTCCGTCCCCTACTTTCCACCGAATTATGGAACCGTACCCTATTGAGTGGCCTGCCACTGCCAGGCTAGACGCGGCGTTGAGTCCTGACTTGAGACGTTTACACTAACACGCAGGGGCCATCCTCAAGTAAAATAAATTCTGATTTAATATCTCGGTATAGTGATGGATACGCGTCTGTTAAAGTATTATCTTTGTGAAAATTACTTAAAGATGACATCAATAAGATAAAAATAGACAGATTCATGAAATATACTCGTATGATATGCCTACCAAGTTTACACTTAATGATATAGCTATTGCGGCCAGTCGTAGCGCAGGGGCACTTTGATCCCCACTCGAGGAAATGACATATTTATTTAAATTTCCCTTTCTTCGCTCCAATTTCGAGGCAAAGCACGGCGTTGAGTTCCGCCACTCGACACGCAATTCCTCCAGAATTCGGCGGAGTGGGCGGCGGAATATCTTAACCCTTAATCGAACAAACTTTTCTTTTTCGAGTAATTTGAAATCTGGTCACGGCTTTTAGGTAAGTGGGTGCCGTAGATTTCGAAAAACAACTCCTTTTTTTTATAAAAAGGGGGGAAATGGGGGTTTTGCAGTGGGAAATTATTTCCCAGTATCCGGTATTTCAAAGCAAAATATAATTAAGTGGGAAATTATTTCCCATTATCCGGAATAGCTCTCAACTTTTGATATATTTTTACTACAAGTTCTATACATGTAAGTTGCTACTTTACTTGTTTCTTTTTTGTCTTATATAATAAAATTGAAAAAAATACTGTAATATGAGTGAATAAAGTTAAAAAATGAAACAACAACGTTAGGAATGATATATAGTTTTAATATAAACTGAAACTTAATTACTAAGAAAAATAATATTATTGAGGTGGAATAGTGTGAAAGGTTTTGAAGCAATTTTTAGCACACAAAGCTACTCCACAGGCGAAACATTGTATTTTTGTTCTCTGTTCTTTGTTTGGTACTGCAAAAGCGACACCTTTTGTAAGTATTAGTCTCTTCTGGCAAGTGTATGCCCACATTCAATAAACGAATTTCGTCTGGCACGCCAAACCTACCCCCTTTCTTATCTTTTTTAAAAAGTACACCTGTTTGTGCTTTACGTTTCCGTGTTGTGTGATTATCTATTAGGGCACGTGCTAAGCGTAACCTAAATTCTCGGTGTCCGTGAAGGGTCGCAACATGTATATAGTTGTAGGTAAAAAAAAAAGAAAAGTCTCATCCAGTATTTTCGTGATTTACGGCTTATTGGATACGATGATCGAATAGATCAACTCCACCCATGCTAAGTGTATACGAAGCAATTGCTTTCGGGCAAAGAATGTCTGCTCTAGAACCATCCTTTTGGGTCCTCTTTACAAGCATTGTATCTAGCTGCAAACTGATGTTTTTCCAATCGCAATGGTTTTGGTTGCTTTTTCTTTATTATATCAGGTAGATCTTTTCTATTGCATCTGACTGTCCCTACTGCATAAATCTTTTTATCATAAAGATCTTCCATAAGATTACAACTTGTAAAAAAGTTATCAAATGCGACTAAAGTATTTTTTGGTACACTACTGCAGTTTCATGACAACATTGTATCCTAATCCTTCATTTTCCGTGCTGTCGTCTTTTCCAGTATAAACTTCAAATTGGTACAAGTACCCGGTTTTTGCATCGCACCTTGCCCAGACTTTAAATCCTCTCTTGATGGGCTTTTTCGGCATATATTGCTTTAATGAACTTCGACCTTTAAACTTCACCATACATTCATCAATTGATTGTACTTCAGAATTAAATGCTTCTCTCTGATAAACCTTGTTCAGTTCTGTGAGGAGGGGTCTCAGTTTATATAATTTGTCGTATTCAGAAGAGCCTCTTGGTGGTTCCATTTCATTATCATTTAAGTGGAGATTTTCCGTAATTTTTTTAAATCTTGTGATTGGGAAAACCTGGGCAATTTCCTTGTTGTAATAAAAAGGATCTGAAGACCAGTACAGTTCCATGTCCGGCAGAGGATTTAAGCCCATGAGGATTAAAACTCCTAGATACGCCTTAATATCTTGTTGAGTTACTGGTTGCCAATTGTTTTGTGCGTGTCATTCGCCTTGAGTTGGGTTTCGGATTTTGTCTCCCATACTCTTGGCTTAGAACGATCTCTGCGTATTTCGTTGTTAGTTTCAGTCTGTTGAATGTCTTGAAGTTGTATATTACATTCGTCATGTCTGTCTGTTGTTGGTGAGTTTGTGATATGAGATGTTTCTCCTAAGGCTGTCAGTAAGGCATCCGTTGAAATCTGTTGGGCTTGTATAGTAGGCGTTTCTTGTTTATCTTCATTCGATTCGAAGCCGAAGATATATTCAAGACGTTGTTCAATTAGGTTATCGTCAAGCTGATTGAGGTAAGTATCGGATGGAGAATGAATGCTATTGACATAGCATGAGTCATCTCCAGAATCTGAGGCTGATAAATCAGACAAGTTGTCTAAATTTTGCACCACCTCCTCCAATTTTTTCTTTGGTAGAACTTTTTGTAACTTTTTAGCGTCCATATTTAAATAGCTAAAACAAATAAAAGGAAGTCTAAACTAACTTGGTAGTCTGAGCAGTACAAATAGTTCTAAAATATAATAGTTATAAAAATCAAGTGAGAAATCACACAAACGCAGTCATAACTCTCGAGAAAGCTCCATATATGAGTTACTCGCTGACAATTTTGTGTAAGTTAGATAAAATTATAAGTAACTATACCTGTTTAGGTACTTATATAGTGCAACAGACAAATTATTTATTGTATATATAGAAATTGGTATTTTTCGAATGCAGGAACAAACAATGGGAAATAATTTCCCACATAATTAAACCTAAGAAAATACAACAAAAATCAATGTTGCGAGCCAAAAAACCGTAAGAAACATTCAGAAAACAAGTCTAGTTTACAATATTATTGTGTTTATGCACTTGCCAGATTTTTTTCTTCAAAAACTTTTAAATCTTTCGTTTGAACCGGTTTTTTCACAAAATATTTCAAACTGTGTTTTTGACATTGACATACAAGTACAGTTCGCGCCTTAAGACAAAATGTTGCAAATAAATAAAATTAAAAAATTCTGTACGATTATTTTTCCCTAAGGTTGGTACTGATTAAAGTTGCCAAAAACGAAATAAAACAAAAAAAATTACAGTAGTGGCATGTGAGAAATAATTTCCCAATATTTGATTAAGGGTTAACACAAATTTCCCTCTGCCTACACTGCTATATATAAGAATCGAACGATATATACCGCGATACATCGTTCGAGTCTTACTCGGTAGACACTATATTTAGATTTATTATTAACAAAGTTCATGTAGACCTAGCGCAGCGTTGAGTTTCGCCACGCAGATATAAATTGGGCGGATGCATGGGGACCGAGTATTATATTATGTTTTCCTTGTCGTCCTTCCTATGTAGTAACAAAGGTGGAGCTGGTTTCTAATATAAACTTTCTATCAATAAACTATTGAAGGACCAAAAATACCAAAAACAAATAAATACCAATAATAAATTGTACCAAAAAAATTATAATCAAATTCATATATTTGAATTGAAGAAAATTACATATTTAACATTATTTGAATTTTAAAATATATTTGTGCAAGAAGTTCAGTTCCAAAACTCTATGTAGATAGCATTTTTTAAATTAAGCAGTTTTAAATTAAGTTTTTTTTTATTATTATTTTATCTTCATCAAATTTCATTATCTTTCAGTGGATTGCAAGTCGACAAAATAACAAAACACTTTTAGTATTTAAAACTTAACAATTCAAAAAAGGGACAAACGAAATAAATAAAAAACAACCCACATATATAAATATAATAATATTTATTCCACAAGTCTATGTACACGTAAGGAGATCTATTTACACGGCTGCCACTAAAACGCGGCCTCCATCGTCACACCGGCCTTGAGCTTATTCGAGAATCGAGATACAGCATCTTACCCTGTATTCCTGCGACCGGCTCGCAATCTTAAAGTATCTCGAGAAACATCCGAAGACAAATTTGAAGATAAGTCTAGAAATAATTAGCAATAAATCTCGGGATAAATCTTAAGACACACTTAACAGACGCGTAATTATATAAATTATAATTTATAAATAATACAATAAAAAAATTCAGGATATAAAAAATCGTATCTCGGGATAAATTTCTAGATCCTATGCAGCCATACAACAGTTTATATTATTTAATATAATAAAACCAATCTAGATGTAAACACATTCAACATAACAAATAAGTCTCAAAATGCGTCTCGAGATAACTGTCGTCAATCATTGATATATGTATGAAATTTCTGTATGTTACTTACACATTTATTTTTTTAGAATTTATTATTTACAGATATATAATGATAATTATTATGACAAATATATTTAAAAAAAAAAACATCTTGTGCTATTACATTTTCAAAAAAGTCCTTTGTATGTATAAAAATGTAAACAGAACTAATAATATATACAATGGAGAGCGAGCCAATACATTACCCACGCGATTAGTATACGAAAATTTTTAAATTTCCTCAATAAATTGCTATTTACACAATAAATTAAAATCTAAACGTATAATAAACTAGTCGCGCGGGTAAGCTACGCGTGTCAATCACAAGTCGCGCGGGTAAAACCCTCAAACACATCTTAAGACCACCACCATCATCAACATCACTCTTTATAAAAAAATATCAAATTTTCTCCGTAACATTTATTATCATACATAAGAAAGTAATATCATATTTAAATAACTTATTTCTTCAAAATGGAGATCCTTATGTATCAATTTTAGTAGAAACTGAAGGATTTTACATCTAAAATTCCAACTCCTCTTTTTAAAAATATGAGTAAGTATAACCAGAGGCGGACTAAACCCGTCAGAGGCCCGGGGCGGTGTAGCAGCATGAGGCCCTCAGTGTAAAATGATTTTAATATTTCTCAATTTTTTTCATGTACAAATAAGTGTGTATACTTCTTTAGTTTACAACTTTTAATTAATTAATGTGCGAATTAGACAAAGCACACGAAAATCCTCGTGTCCCGAATCCGAAGAAAATCGTCGTTCAATCTCGAACTAAAAGACGAATAGGCGTAACAAAAGTAACTATCATATAATAAAGTATGGAAGAAAAGAGGAATTTGTCTCAAAACCAAAATAAGAATGGTACAAGCACTGATATTCCCTATTATTACTACTACTTGATAGCTACAGGCGGAGGCAGATCATCTGTTCCAGATGCAACACTGATGTTGATCTCTATCCTCATACATGAGCGACTGACTACAGAAATCTAACACTTGTATCATACATTATGCTTTCGTGTCTTAATTTTATATACTCATATATACTCTATTGCATGCAAATACATATAAGTAAAACAAAATAGTAAGATTAGTTAACAATGGTGGCTTATTTCTAAAACAAATCTCTTCCAGCCAACCAATGGAAGTGGATATGACTGTCCAACAGTGGGAAGAGATTACAGTGCAGTTTAAAACGGATAGAAAAATAAGTAAGAAAATAATAATAAAGAAGATTCAAATACTAAAATAGCTACATATATAATTAAACATATATATCCTAGTTGGTGGCCGTGGCGCTCCCCACCGCAGCCCCGGCCCTGCGCACATATATACTGTATTTATAAATGAAATAAATAGCAAATACATACATACTAAATTTATAATAATGAATAAGTATACATAAATAAATGATATACATATACTTATACATATAAGTAAAGTATTGACATTAGGGAAGGACTTCTTTGGAAGCCAACGAATTTTACAAAGTTCTTCAACTGCAGTACATTTGAAATTGAGCTTGTTCGGTCCAAGTATTGTAACCGAACACCGCGGCATAGCCTTTGAGCACGTTCCCGGCACTACTATTATAAGTCAGTGCATACTCGAAGCGCGAACCGGTAGCACTCATTAGCGTATTCATTAATC
>DWGR01000252.1:0-26458 GCA_018247715.1 Heliconius burneyi
AACGAACTATTATATAACCACTTCACTGAGCGTCTGTCCGTCTGTTAAGACCCTTTATTTCAACATTGCGTAGAGGTCAAGCTGAAATTATAGTATCAAATGTTCCGGTCCCTTGAAGCATTTATTTATATCGTTACAAGTATATTTACGCATTATTTTTTCTACACTTAGTATGAAGTTACAAAAATTCTTACTTACTTAAAAGTAACTTGCATTATAAATACAGTAAAAGCAAGTACTCGTAAACATAGTAATTTCATAGAAAACCTATAATTCTGAAGCCATCGGCCAGAGAATCGAACGAAGTGAATGTTCTCTATTATTAACATTTTTTTTCTTTTCCGTTATATTCCTCAAAAGATTGCTTTGAAATATATATTTCGAAGTAATCTTTTGAGCATCACTAGAAGAATCTCAATTAAATTCTATTTACATATTAACATAAACGTAATAACCTTCCGGCGAATTTATTCTGTTTTAATAGAAAAAAAAAACAAAATGAAGTTGGCATTTTTTTGCGGAATAAATAATAAAATAATACACGTTTTTTCAATGCAAAAGGACATCGTATAAAACATATTTTTATTAGAATATTTCTTTTGAATAGATATATTTAACAAAGATAATCGAATAAGCTTGACAATGCTTTTTGTTTCAAAAATTAACAGTCACTTAATAAGAATGAAGAGTACTTGTGCACAGCACATTGCGAGTTAAGTGGCGGAATTCAACGCCGTGCTTTGCGTCGAAACGAGAGCGCCCAAGTGCATTAGCCAATTGAAGGCCTGTGCTGGGATAGCTTTACAATATCAAAACATTTGTACTCAATAAATATTTTCTGGTGATAGTAGACTGTTAAAGAGTGCAAACATTTATGTAAATATGGGAATAAATAGAATTAAATGTAGAAAATTATCGTAATAAGAATAATAATTTACAGTCTCCTGATTCGATTACATTTCTTAACATGTAGCCAATGACCTGCGCCTATGAAACTTGTAGGGATTATTCTATACAAATAATATTTAAAATTACTTCTAGAAAAAAAACACCAGTATATTTTTGCACTACAGCTCTTGAAATTTTTTCAAAATAAACGTGCTTTTTTAAAAAATATAATATTCGCTATAACGTCTTTCTGATTATATTGGAATTTTGTTTATAAGGAACATAGTGGGATTTGAAGCCACAACTTCGTTGGACTTTTAGATTGATGTGTGACGATTGTAAAAAAATTTTTTTTTTGTTAAATATTTTGAACATTATATATTTAAACTAGTGGTAGCCCGTGCGGGGCTACGCCCGCTTGAAATAGAAATATTAATAAAGAAATTGAAAACTACAGATTCAGCCAATTCAGTAAAACAGTACAGTATATAAAATAATTGTTAATTATTGTATTTTAAATTAACTTAACATTTTTATTTATGAACCGATTGTAAAAAAGTAAACTCAATGTATTATGTATTGTCTACAAATTAACTAAATAAGTCATAACAAGCGTATAAGAATTTCGACGCAGCTTGACGAGAACGTATGTCTCAATGGTGGCCAGGAGGCACGAGTGCCAGTCCCGCTACGTTCAAATTTTTATACATTTTCTACATAAGTATTTTTCTTTCTTTCCTTAAGAACAGCAGTTTAAATTTGTTATAAACTGTAAATTAGTCATAATGTAAAATTATTGAAATGTGTTAGAAATGCTACAAAATCAAAACTTCTAAAACGCACGTAATCCGACTTGAGAGTCTGAGAGATTAAACGATTTGGAGAGGAGCGGGTTGCTTTTTTATTTTCTTATATTTGTTTGTTTTTTCATGTCTTTAAACAAGAAAATGTATGAAAATGTGAATTAGGACACGGTTTTTCCTTAATATAAATAGAAAAGGTGTAATAGCAAGGATTGAGATTGTATAATTATTGTAAGTTGAATTCAGCATCACCCTCTATCCCTTGCATAGCTAATCAGGCAAAAAAAACGCAGTGCAAAGACACTCCGTATTCTCTTTAATTCGACACATTAAAAATTGAGTTATAGAATTTAATACTGTATTTTGTTTTATAATTTTTTTAGTTTCACGCTGTATCCCGCAAACAATATTACGACGAAGTGCGAGTAAACCATCAGTTATTTAAATTACCTTCCAATATATTGATGAGATTCTTGTATTTATGTAAAAAATATAATAATGATGATAAAAAATAAATATTTTTAATTTTTGTTCTTTAAACTTGTGTGCACAATTTAAGTAGATTATAGAAGGTACTTCTTTAATACAATAAACCTAAAAGTGATAGGAATTAAATAAATTTTAAAGCATTATTTAACTAATGGGTTAAGATGGGTTTCCAAATCCATGTACTTACATATATGTGTATATGTTCCATTAAGTAAACGAACAAATTTGATCGCTATCGCGCTCGGACCGGGATCAAGATACGAATTAAAAAAGGATTCAGGGAAAATATTATGTGGTTTCTTTTTTAATCTTTACTTTTATAATCTTAAGATAGCTTTTTTATTTTATTCTCTTTATTTTTGTGTAAGCTGAAGCTAAAATATAATGAAGAATTTGTAACTATTTAGATATAGCTTTGAGGTCATTTTTTTGGATGATTTTTAGGATTCCCTTTAAGAAAAAAATTAAACCTTATAAGATCATTTTGTTGTCCGTCTATCTGTCTGTCAAGAGCACTTATCTCAGGAACGTTTGTCTCAGTTGAAATGATGTCCTGATAAAATGTTTTTTTACATTTACTTAAAAAAAGATGTAGCCGTTTATATCGCAAAAGACGCTAAATTCTATATTATCAAGGGAATAAAAATTCATAGGATATTTCCGGTTTCCTTATTATTATTAAAATGTATAATTTTTAAAATTATATTTTTAAAATGTATAATTACTATAAAAGGAGACTCTAGTGAAAAATAACGTGGAATATGAAAAAATATCTTAAAAATATCTTTTAAATATCTTTATAGTGTTATTATAATAATTATGTGAATCTTTTATATTCTTCTTTTGCTTTTATGCTAATTATTAATTATAAATAAGCAGATTGTGCGAAGCGAACCTATATTTCTTCTGTAAAAATTCATTTCCCTGCGATACAAAGAGGGTAGGTCGATAGAATCTGTATTATATAGAATCTGTAGTATCCAACTGAATTCACGCTTGAGTGTGTGAGTTCGCTTCTCTTTCGAAGAAATCAATAAAATTGAATCAAAATATTGGATTATTTTCATTAACACTCAACATGCAATACCTCCAACATTCTTCTGAAATTGTGTCAACATAAGTGTCTTTATAGAAACGGAGCTTAACACTAGGTTGCCAGGCTCCCTCTACCTACACTGCTAAGTACGGTGTAAAGCTAAAAAAAATACAATAACTCAAATGCCAAATAATAAAAAAAAACCAACCGATTCAAAGCATTTAAAAACATTAGATAACGCAAACGTGTTCTTGCCAAATTTCCAAAAGCCATCTCCATCCAGAATAGAATCAAACAATAAACACAGCAGCGTTTCCGAAGTCACCGACTATGAAATAATGGTATTATATTTGGCATCCCCCGAGATGTCTCCTCCGGCCGGGGGCTGGTGCATGCCAACTCCTTTTGGACGTTGATTCAAAAAGATGTGCTATTATTAAAATCGAGAAACAGAATGCAAACTGAATTATTATTTGGAACGTTAAAACTAAAATGCTATCTTACTCCCATAATCTTTCAAGAGCAGGACAAAACTGTGGATGTCATTGAAATGTGCTTGGAATATATATTTTAACTTTGTACGGAACACTTGGTTTTTCAAGTATAGTCTTGTTTACGAAATCGCTTTTTATTTCAGACTAGTACTCGCCTGCAACTTTTTTTTTATAAAAACAATTGATGTAAATCGTAAAATTCTGCATTTTTACCCTATTTATAAGATATTTCGTATATAGTGGCAGAACTTAACAACGCGCTTTGTCTTTTCACCGTGCTAGGACAGTCATTGTGTGGAGCTAGCCTACTTTTTAAGTTTAAATTTAAATCTATTTCAGAGATAAACTTATTTATTATACAATGTTACAAACTAAATTAAACTAGTGGAGGGATAACTTCAAAAATCTATCAACCATATTGGTTCAAAAAACCCATCATATATGTGATATATAATGAGTGTACTAAGTATCCAATGGAATATCGATCTTGAACCATTTAGCGGAGCCGAAACAATATTCCCAATCTCAAAATTTATTATGCAAATCCTATCGCGTCAGACTTTATAATAGGGTTTGTCATATATTAACTATTAATATTCCTATTTTAGGAATATAGAATATTTCAGATTAATCAATTTTAGTTATTATATTAGAAGCCTATAAGCTTTTCTTTTTTTCATTTCAGGACAAGGCACAGCGTTGAATTACACTACTTAATACTTCGTAGCTTCATGCTGTAAGCCGCATATAGCGAGTAGGTAAACTAGGGAACCTGGGGATCTAGTGTTAAGACATTCCGTTCCCACTAAGATACTTTTCCAATATCAGGTGAATTCTGGAGGCATTACGTATTAAGTTGTAGAGCTCAACGTCGCGCTTTGCCAGAGCGAGGAAATAAAAATATTAAATATTTCATTCCATCGAGTGCAAAACCCATAGCTTGTCGCATTAATAGTTACACGCTTGTGGCCCGGTACCAGGACTGACCTCATAAAAATTTATATGGAAACTTATTTTTGCACATAAGAGTATTTACTTTCGGTAAATTACAGGTTTAATATTTGAATCAGCTTATAAATTATTTTCAATATTCAAAGGATACGTACACAAATTACCTTAGTTTGAAATATATACCTACAAATATAAATAGATCATTAATAATTATACTTATATTTGATAAGCAAGTGCGGAAAAGGTTGCTCACCTGCCACGGGACATACAATCAAATATATTGAATACCCACAACAACCTGCTCTGATCGCGTCGCTCTAAGGATAACATCCATTCCTTTTACTTTATAAATTCAAAATAGTTTTCTTATTATTAATTAATAAACTTTTGTTTAGTTTATTATCCATTGTTTTCATTAATTTAACCACTACTCTGGAGGCTTTCTGCGGAATTTGACGGAAAGTGTTGATCAGTAGTGTCTTAGTGGGAACGGAGCGTCTTAACCTTAGGTTCCCACGTTTCCTCTGCCTACCCTGCTATGTGTGGAAAAGAGCATGAAGCATTTCCAAAATTCATTTCTTATTTCTCTTGATGTTCTACATGAACAATTTCAAGATACAGCTAAATACAAAAAATTGGACCAGGTATATCAGTTACGCAATGTACGCATAGCAATGTAGACTTTTCCTTTCTCACCGAATTCGAGTATGGTGAGTAGTAGATTCTAACAGTTCGTTTTATCTCAACATCTTAATTATAATTACTTCCATGACGAGAAATCGAACCAAGAACTATCATATTTACAGTATAACACTGGCCTATAGATCCCTAATGGTCTCAAGGACATTCAAACATGAAATATCGTGGTATAGCAGGAATACGTAGAAACCGGAAACAATTATCTGATACCAGCTCCTCCGGTTATCACATTAATTTATTGCTCCACCCGTTGGTGTACCAAGGAGGGGTAAATTACGGAACATTAACTTGCTATTCTTTTAGTCAGTGTTGATTTATATCCACTCGGCTGCAATGAATTTCACTGCTTTTTAAGAAAAATGCAGTTAGGTTTTTTTTACTATACATCAAATTGAGACCATCGTGGCATAGCGGTACAGGAACCGGCACTGTAAGCGCGATGGGTCAATTGGGTTTGGAATTGGGTTTCATTCACAATTGAGGGGAATAATTATGTTCATTTCTATGATCTGGTTTAAAGTTCAACGTAGCATTAAGTTCTTCTACTCAATACGCAATTTACGTATCGAAATTTAAGCAGTGGAGTAAGAAACTAAGTAACTTATTTTGCTAACTAACTAAGTATCTTATTTTACCAGCCCGAGTATCGTCTCAGAGTATTGCAGGATATTCAGCACAAGAAAAATCTTTGTAATGGATTTTCTAGTACTTCAAATATCATAACATCTAGTTGATAATGATAACGATACGTCTAGCTCTCGTGGACGCTCAAGTAAAATTTATTGACCATTAATCAGTTAAAATTATTATTTAATTTTGAATAATCGTCGTAGTGGCGCAACGGCACAAGGATGTGACTGTAACGCGGCGGTTGTAGGTTCGATCCTCATTCGAGGAAGTAAAATATTTATTTACGTTTACATTTCCATTTCTTCGCTCTAATGTTGAGGCAAAGCGCGGCGTTGAGTTCTGCTACTCAGCACGCAATGCCTCCAGAATTCAGCAGAAAGTGGTAAACGGAGTGTCTTAATATCAAGTTTCCTCTGCCGACCCTGTTCTGTACGAGATACAGCGCGAAGTTGAAAAAAAAATTGAAAGTACAGGATAAAGCACGGACGATCAAAGGCGAACATGGAATCATATATACATATAAAGAAAACTAAGTGCTCCAACACTAGGTATTCTCTGCTTAACCTGCGATATATCGCATG
Source organism: Heliconius burneyi (assembly GCA_018247715.1). Taxonomy (NCBI): domain Eukaryota; kingdom Metazoa; phylum Arthropoda; class Insecta; order Lepidoptera; family Nymphalidae; genus Heliconius; species Heliconius burneyi. Next base: position 6,572 of record DWGR01000252.1, read on the forward strand.
GTACAACGTGAAACTAACTTATGATATACCAATATAAATACTGTGTCCTGGGGAGTAAATTTCAATTAGATCTAAGCGTATGTACGACCAATTAAATATTCTACTTTCAAACATTCAACGCGTTTCAGCCGCTTTTCGATATCGAACAAGTGGAATTTAATTTCGAAACTAACCTGTACAGATTGAAGATAAAATTTAATTTTAAGCTCTTTAAAAATTAAAAAAAAAATTCTTTTTATTCTAAGGAAAAATAAAATTTCGGATTATAAAATTTAAGTTAATGATCAATAAATAAAAAATAATAGTAAGATAATAAAGAAAGGACATGATGCGAGATCAGCATATTTGGTAAAATATTACGTAGTACAATAAGTGAAGTATAGTTCCTTAAGTAGAGACAGAAGATACGAAATGGATGTAAAGAGGCATAATATAGCTGCCAGGAACAGACTGTTAGCAGAGTTAACGGTGCCTTAGCCGAATGGATGAGACGGTCTAGCGTCAGCATAGCCACACGCTTGGTCGTACACAATGTAGTGCTGGTAACAACGCAGTTATACAGCAGCGAAACATAGATATTACAGAAGAAAATTCAAGAAAGATATATTAAGAATTAAAAATACTGTGGAGCGAAGTAAAATCTAGATAGTCTTAGATGTAAAATATATTATAAGATTAATTCTTCACTGACCCTAATCGTTCGCTATTACTATTTATAATTTATTTTTAATACATATTTTTCTTATTTAATTGAAACAAGGTAGGCAGAGGGAACCTAGTGTTAAGACACTCCGCTCCCCACTTTATGCCAAATTCTGGACGCATTGCGTGTTGAGTGGCAGAACTCAACGCCACGCTTTGCCTCGACAGCAGAGCGAGGAAATGAAAATATAAACGTAAGTAGATATTTCGCTTCCTCGAGTGGGGATCGAACCCACATCCGTTGCGTTGTAGTCACACCCTTGTGCCGCTGCGCCACAACGGCCTCATACAATGAATGTGCGATATTTGCAAATAATACATTAAAAAGTAGCTGATCTTCAAATAACATTGGCACAAGTTCACAACAGAGGCGCGCGTCCGAAGACATTACAAATGATATCATTATTTTTGATGATTCCTTTTTATTCAGAAGCGGCGATACAATATCGGGCTTGGGTCGCTGGTTTGATGCCAGGATTAACTTGAACGCGCTTCACAGATTTTAATCACAGAATGGTGTTGCCAAGAAATCGCCAGCCTCTCGACGGAACAGCGGAGCTTGCTTTCTTGTGCAAAACTATTTATAAATACTATGGGCTATAGGTTTTACGAGAGTAAAGTTTTTCTTTTATTTAGCTTCACGCTGTATCCTGCGTGGGACATGGGAACCTTGTGTTTAAGCTCATCGTTCACATGAAGGCACTTCCGTTTCCAGGCATTGCGTGTTGCATAGCGTGATTCAACGCCAAAGAAAAATCGAATCCACAATCGTCGCCTTGACAGTTGTAAGCTTGTGGCACAATTGATATCAAAATTAGATTAGATTAAATATATAAAGATTATGAAAATAACTTATTTTGTATAGTTTCATTAAAGTTATTACCAAAACGAGAAAAAAAATAAAATTAATTACTACATCGAGGGTAAATCGAACTCAAAATTGTCGCGTATACGTACGTCTAACGCGGAACCGCTACGACAGCGCTACGACGCGCCCACTCTTTCTTGTTTCTGTAGAGAATATGTTTATATTATTATGAAATTCTCCATTATTTATCTTTGATTTATCTTTTTATTACTTGTTATATAAAATTTAAACAAAATAATTAGGATACTAAAAATATACGGCTATTCAAACATACATGTATATCAATCAGTATTTCAGTTAGGATTCAAATTGCACTTAAAGCCTTGTTGCTTGCCTTTATGTGTATCTAGGATGTGGAATTGGGACTCACAGCTTTCACTCAAATATATTTTTCCTCGATACATTTCTGAATCGTTTTTAAAGAGGGATATATCATTTAAATAAAAAACATATTTTTCCTTAATAGCACGTGAAGATGAAAACCATTCTTTAATTCATAATTTCATTTGAGTTCAGTCGAAATAAGCGAACGGAACGAAAAATTTATGCCCTTAATTTTGACAAACCCCGCGCGGACCCTATGTATAAATAAATTATGATATTTATTGTCAGAGCTGCGATTGAAGGGAAAAATATAGTCAGAAAAATCTAAAATACGTTTTGTTTGACTTGTGTTTTTTAGTACTATAGACTTTTATTATTTGTATTCACTTTATTTTAAATAAAGAATCATAAATATTCTATAGTTCACTACTTACTAAAGAATATAAAATAACTCCACGCCCGCTTTTTTAGCTGCATACTGTTTCCCGCACATAGAAGAGTAGACAGAAGGGACCTGGGAACCTACTGTTAAGATACTCCGTTCCCAGTAAGACACTTCAGTTCCCCATTAGTGGAAAAATCTAAACGCATAGCGTGTTAAAAGCCGCGCTTTGCCTTGCAGATATTAACTCTTGTACATGGGAATCGAACCCACATCCTGCTGTGTTTCCGCGTCTTAAAGGACACAATGGTAACTGTCCAATAGGATTTTTACGTTAAATAGCTCAACGCTTACAAAGCGGGTGAAGATTAGTTATTTATGTAATTAAATTAAATGGAGAAGGCATTGCGTGTTGAGTGGCGGAACCCACTCTGGTAACGAGGCAAGGAAAGGCAATGAGTTACGTCACCTAACTTGCAATGCGTCAAGAATTCGTCTCCTCGTTTCTCTACGATATACAGTCTGTAGCTAAAATATATATAAATATAAATGCTTATTATTTGGTACTCCCAAACATTGCACTTTTCATTTTGAAACATCCGTGAAGCATCTGCAGTAAGAATGTCTCATATTACTTAAAGGAGCCACGTACTTTGTACACATACACAATGCAAGCAGCCACTTGGGCTTATAAAAATACTTTGAATTAAACTTGGCTTTTGTTAAATCGCTACATGAATGTCATTTGTTAAATATCTTGTAATATGTTATAATATGGCTGTGGTATTTTATCTTTAGTCTTATATTTGAGGCCAGTCGTGGCGCAGAGACACAAGCACCTGACTGTTAATGCGACAGGTTGGAAGTCGCTGTTCCACACTTTTCCCAGTTTTGAAGCCCTAATGTCTTGAACCTCGGAACTCAACGCTGCACTTTATTTACTTATCTTAGTAAGCCCATAACCAAATGCAAATATAAAAAGTACAAAAATAAAAATCTGCAGAAAATTTAATTTTTAGTATATTACGAACTCCAATTACTCAAACTTCCTATAACTCGAGGAGTAAGCTAAGAGTAATCCCCTAAGGTTCTTTACGAAGACGTTCCGAAACTTATTTATGGGATATAAATTTAATATTAATTGCAATTGGAGTTTATTTTAATTTGAAAAGTTAATTTTGAGGTTTATCTAATCTAAGAATAAATGTTATACAAATTACTTTGTTACAAATATATTATATACTGTTTACTGTTTTAGCTTCACTCAATATTCTGCACATAGCAATAAAGAGAGCCCGGAAACCTAGTGTTCAGACACTCTGTTTACCATTACCCGCCGAACTCTGCATTGCGTGTTACGTAGTGGAACTCAATGCCCCTTGCCTCGTTATCAGAGTGAATAAATGAAAACGTTAAATATTTCTTACCCCAATTGGGAATCGAACTCACTTCAAACCACATTTAAAGTCCCATGTTTCTGCTTCTGCGTTATTACGAACCCAGTTGTTTTATGGAACTAAAATATAATTTTGTTTGGCCACTAAGCGACAGTCAAATTCTAAAATGCGTTTAGAGAATAATGAAATTGGTGTTTCAAAATAAACGATATCATTCGTCCAGTCCTTAGTTAGGAAAAAACATATTTGTTTTAAATCTGTATAGCCGGCAATTTTACCGTGATTGCAATTCCAACAACATTTAAATGAAATCAAATCAGCTTTATCGCGCAAACAACTGGACAGGCAGAGGGAACCTAGTGTTAAAACACTTCGTTCCCCACTTTCTGCCAAAATCTGGAGGCATTGCGTGTTGAGTGGCAGAACTCAACGCCGCAACAATTGAATTACTTACAAATCCTTTACGTATTTAATTTGTGGACTACTCTATTTTTTGTCCATTTTACAAATCTCTCCGTTCTCCAGTTTTTGCCGAGGTTGATGAAATTGAGTGGACAAGTAAAATAACATAAAAACAATTAACTTGATGTATAATATAAACGTTACTTGATAAGTAAAATACCTGATTAAAACTATTTTTAAGATTCTAATTAAAAGTTTCTAAGATTAGAGTGTTTAACCAAACACACTCTCCAGCTTCGTAATATTAGTATAGATATAAATTTCCATTGAAAACTAATGTCTACTGGCAATCATCCAAATTTAAAGATCATGCATAATATTGAATAATGTTTGTGTAATTTATCAGATGGTCCTAAAACGCTCCGTTCTCTTCTTTTCGCCCAATATTAGAGACATTGCGTGTTGAGTGACGTGTCATCAGAAAGAGAAAATAATGCACTTCTCCAAGAGAGAATCGAACCCGCAACTGTAACGTTTTCAGTCAGAGGCTGTGCCACGATGGCAAATGACTAATAGGCAAATCATGATTGTTCCCTTAGATGCATGTTTCCCCATAGTTTACTATATGTAGCGTCAAGCTAATTATTGATCTATTAGCAACGTTATTGAAGCGGAGAGGTTTAGAGAGGTAATTACGTAAATCATATAATAATACGCATGATTTGTATTGTATTTCTGGATAATTTGTGGTGTTTGTGGACATTATGTAAGGGGACAGTTGTGCCATAGGGGTTCAACCGTGTGACTTTAAACGCGACAGGTTGTGACTTTGATTTCCACTCGAGGAAATAAAACATTTCATATTTTCATTACTTCGGTGTCAATTTCTCTGGTGTCGATAGAAATCGCGACGTCAAATATCGGTTCGACGGACGCAAGCAGAGGTTCAAGTCCCACAGGGAGCGACCTTACAGTCGTCGACTTCCTCACAGGCAGCCACTTAGTGCTCGCATTTCTTCAGGGACAGAGTACTCTTCCCTATCCAACCGGTGTCGCTGTAAAACCCAATAGGGCTAACAGCATTAACCTTACGTTCGACAAAAAAGCCGACAAACGTCTCCAGAATGTTATGTTGTGGCAAGTTAATGAGATCGGAGTGTCCTCAGGTTACCAGGTTCCATTTGCCGGTTACATGTGCGGGAGACAGCGAGTGAACAAATAAAAATAATAAACATTATGTTTCCTCCGGTGGGAATCAAACCCACAACCTATTGCGCTTACAGTCGCTTGAGCCCCTGCACCACATGCTCCTATTACCTTTTTACAGTGTATCTATTCGTTATCTATAAATATTATTTTTAATATACAGCTAGAGACAAGCTCAAACAACCATTTAACCCTGCTTAGATCGATAACAGAAATCTGACGGACACCATGTTTAATCTAAGCCTAATACTGTATTACCAGATACTAGATGGTGTTCCGCACGTCAGCGTCCGCAATGCGCGAATAGACCTGTTGTATGGGATATACATAATATACATACATAACATACATACATTTAGATATATACGCATGTATGGGTTATGCTAGTATTGTTATATTTTTATTGTTTCCGAGCTTAGAACTATGTATCTATTACTTATGTAGCTGTATGTATTTTTAGGGTACCGTATCCTGAAAGAAAATAACGAAATCCTTATAAGAGCTCTTTGTCCGTCTGTTCGTCGTAGTATATATAACTTATGCTTGTATTGTAATATCACCATTATTTTCGAGATAAGAGTTATGTCTATTATTTATGGAGCACTATTATTTTTGTGGCAGGTTTCGTTTTTCTAGGGTTCCGTATCATAATTTTAAAAAATTGAGCTCTTATAAGACTTAATTGTTCGTCTGTATCTTTTGTAAGAAACGTATAATACATGCCAAATCTATGTAATTCTCTACGTGTAAGTTAGTCATTAACAGATTTTTTTTATAAAACAAATTATTTAAAATATAAAGCCTTAACTCCTATAAACTCAAAAAAATCAATATACCTTAATACCTTAGTACTATATATCAACTTATTATTATTTATTTAGCTTCACGCTGTATCCCGCATATGGCAATGTAGGTAGAGGTAACCTGGGAATCTAGTGATGCTCCGTTCCCATTATGATATTTTTTTTACCTGCTGTTGTTTAATGGCGAAACTCAACGCCGTTTTGTCCCGTTACCAAAGCGATAAAATTAAAATGATTTGATATTTCATTTCTTCGAGTGGGAATCAAACCCACAACTCGTCTCTTGCGCCAAAATATCAAATTTGATAAAACATTATATTTGCTTTAAACTTCGAATTAAGTTACTTAGCACAATCTACGCGAGCGAAGGCGCGAGCAGTATATAAGTTTTTCTATACAAATAGAGATGAGTCAGAAACATTTACATAATTTTCTACCTCAGTAACATTACCCTCACGTATAATATGATAATATTATAAAAATGAAGAACCAAGAGCAAAGCAAAGAATAAGATTGCTTCTAATAATCTTTCATGACTTCTAAGTCGGAGATCCCCAGCAATAATATTATTTTTAATATAAAAAAATTAAATTCTATCCTGTAACTAGACGGAGAGAATAAAATTTAAGACTAAGCGAAAGGAAACTTTTAAACAATTCCACGACGAAGGAAATGAGAAGCGAGTCGAGTCGTAGCTGAGAATTTAATTTTCTTACGAACAACTTTAAACAGCTATGAAACTAATGTCGGCAGTAGGCCCTCGGTCGACAATAGGCTGCTTGCTAACCTGTATTGCTTTTTTATGTATAATGTTACAGTGAAAGTGTAAGAATTTTTTTTTCTTAAAAACAAAGTTGTGTAATGGTACTTTGGTTCCCCCTAAAGTGATAAGTGAAAATAAATTACTGTTTTTTTTGTATTTGAAAAGTCAAAAGAAAATATTTGATAGATCACTTCTATTTTCAAACATTTTCAAAGATATAATAGCTAACTGATGATATTGAATGCTATATTTAATCAAAACTGCTTGCCAAATGCTGCTGCCTGCTAAATGTTAACAGATTTCTTCGATGTGGACTAGAGTGTAGATAACCTTTTAAAAAGATAAGTTTGTTAAAAAACGTTTAGGTACAGTAGGATCTTAAGACACCCGCCCCCAGCTCTCCTTTCTTTTATACATATTAAAGAAAAAAATACTAAAACTCATATTACCATCTGGCAATTTTGCTGCCAGCAAAATTGACATTAAGTTAAATACATAGTGATATGAAGCAGGTAGATGAAAATATTTTTTTACTATTTCCTTCAAACATTCATTGCTTTTATAACATTAACCTAATCGCTACTACTATAGTGTTAATTCATTACGAAGGTATATTTATAAAGAACATTCGACGTGATGGCTTCTTCTGGTATACATGGTGCGTAGGACATACGTAATAAGACTGACTAGTGCTCCTTACTAGAGCACTAACTTTTTATACATAAGAAAAGTGAAGGAATGGAACATTTTGACTCTCTGCTTTTTCTGTCATGTTAAAGTAATCGTGAAGATGCTTTTTTATATTTAAGTGTCTTAATTTTGTTTTAATAATCTAATCCCTAGATTTCCACCAAAATCTTTATCTGTGGTCACCTTACTGGACACTAACGACATACGTACTAAAATGACAGCGTACACTAGAGCACTAACATAAGCGCGACTTAGTGTTGTCTCTATAAGCACGGTGAGCATTGACTTGCCCCGTACCCCGCGCAATTTCCTGTGGCGCCCGACAGCTTACAGTCTTCCTATGAGTCGATTGGTCTATAGAATAGGAGATAAGCGATAAGTAAAAATATATAAATATTGTTTTAAAAATTTTTCATTAAAAAATACAATTAAAAAAAACAATTAATTAACGTCATCAATAACGTATCACAATTATGTGTAATAAAATAAATATTTATTTTTATATAAGAAAAAACTAGCCAAGTGCCAATGGGACCTGCGTACAGAGGGTCTGTACCTATATATAAAAAACAGCAAAAACAAAACACGTTTGTTCTTGGGAACCCCCTTAAATAACTTTTTTATTTAGTTTTTATGTATTTATTTAGTTATAATGGCAAGAGATACACAGACTGGTGATAGACATGTCTTAGTAATAGCACTACTCTTTAGGTGTACCTAAAGAGTAAACATGACCCTATTCGATATTTTAAAAAAGCAGCCATTTTATCGCATAGCAGTTTAAGCAGAGATTCTTAGTGCTTTGATAAATAGCAGTTTGAGTAAAGTAGCTCAACTACGCTCCTTTAAATATACAAAAAGTATAAGCCGTTAACTTGTACCACAAGCAAGGTTAGCCATTTGCAGAGCTGGTCGTACCGCAATTTGGCCCATTGAATTTGGTCGCCCTTACAGCGTTACGTTTGCTTTGTACACTAATGCATCGTAAGCTGTTTACGTCTTACAATTTGTTTAAACCTGTCCTGAAAGGGAATATTGACGATATTAACCCGGGAAGTACTTCATGTTTGTTTACAGGATTGCAAAGTTTGTTTTAAAGGGTAGAGTATGAAAACCTTCCGTTGGCTTTGATTTTTAAATAGGAAATAGGTTTCAAGATTTGGCTGGTTCTTCTATGTTTTCATTCGATTTCTATACATTCTGAGCGGTTTCTGTTGCGATTGGATGACAGGCCTCTAAGGCGAGTGATAGAGATGGAGTATTATGAATTCACTTTAAATGAAACTATTTTAACTGGATTAATGGCGTATATTTGGGATAATACATTTTTGGGAACCCGACGTTTTGAACACTTTGCAGTAGTCCGTGGTCACGGGTAGACTGAAGTGGTATTCATCTGTCACAGACGACCAAAAATGTATTATCCCAAATACACGCGTTTAATCCGGTCAAAAGAGTTTAATTCAAAATGTGTAATAATCGTGAAAATCAAATGACTTGTTATTATGAATGAAGCTGTAATAAATAAAATAACAAAAAGTTTTTCAAAGTTGCGCGGCTCTTGAGACTGTCTAATTGATTTTGAATTTTAATTTTAATCGAATAACAAAAGTTAACAGCTATGATCCCTGTGAGTTCCATATTGAAGTTTGGACGACACGTGAATCGTGAGCGGCACAAGAGTGCGCCAAAAGTAATGCAAATGGTTATGCATTCGATCCTCCACTCGAGGAAATTACCTGTTTTTTAGAACCATTCAAAACACAATGCTCGAGAACTCAGCGGAAAGTGGGGAACGAAAATGCCTTGATAGAGTGCCCAGACACTAGATTTTCTGACTCCTCTGCTTTGTGTGGAATAGAGTCTAAAGCTAAATAAAGATACATAAAAAAAGCCAACAAGACTAACTCAAGAGAAGTAAACGTTAAACTAGATAGAAGAGGCACAACTTTGAATGTTTCTAAGTAAAAAGCTTATTAAGAATTTTTGACATTAAATGTCAAAAATTCTTCCTGTGAGTCGATTCTGAGGTGAGACCGGTCGTTGCGCAGGGGCACAACATGTGACTGTAAAATCGACTGGTTGTGGGTTCAATCCCCACTTGAGGAAGTCAAATATTTGTTTACGTTTATATTTCTATTTCGTAGCTCTGCCGTGGAGGCAAAGTGCAGCGTTGAGTTTTGCCACTGCCTCCAGAATTCGGCAGAAAGTGGGGAAAGGAGTGTCTTAATTCTAGGTTCCCTCTGCCTACCCGCTGAGTGCGGGATACAGGGTGAAGCCGATTTATTTTGATTTTTATTTTAACAATTTATAAGGTAGATCGAACGTCAATAGTTATGCTTTATGTTTTTATTTATATTCTTCACATTATTCTTATAGCTTCACCCTTTTCCCCCTCATATCAAGGTAGGCAGAAAGAATAATTCAAGATTTTATTCTTTGCATGTTACAATGCCGTAATTTTGTCGTATCGAGTCTACAGCCATCGACTTTACTATCAAACGTTGTCGAGAGAGTAGATGGTAACTACAAAAGTTGCCGCAGATCTTGAAACACATAATATATAAGGTTATTCAGATGACATTGGGGTCTAGTTAATAAGTCATCAAGTAGTGAGGTTAGCGTCACATACGCCGTTTGCCACGTAACATCATTTGCGTGAGATACGCCTCGTTCAAATATTTAAGCCGCTGGCATGTGTTGGGATGGAAACATACGGGGCTTTAGTAGTCAATTATATGGTAAACCGATGTTTTTCTTTTTACGAACAGGTAAAGTATAATAATTACGTAAAAATTTTTCAGGTACTTTTCTTATGTTTTGAATATATCTTAATCTTTTTATTTATAGTTAGTTATATACAGGAATTCTACAAAATGTGCATATTAAATTTGAATATTAAAATGTAAGCAAGAGTTTTTTTTTTTGATTATTCGATAATTTTAATATTTAATAGATGCTTAATGAACGGTAACGCTGTAAGCCTTTACAGTATAACTTTAACACGGATAAACGTTGATGCCAAATGAGATTATAAGCCATTGGTTTGAAATAAAATAATCAATAATAAATATAACAAACTGCGCCGGACTATAGACTCGACATTGTAGGTTCGATTCTCACTCGAAAGAATTAATCATTATTATTTCCTTCACATTCTCAAATATTGAGCTAATATTGGGTAACAGGGGCCTTACTCTCGACGCCCAATTCCAATTATCAATCCTCAATAATTGTCATTTCGTACTCTCGCCGGCAATGAACAGCAAAGTCTATTACCGCCATCTACTCGACGAAAAAAAAACGACGACGATGACGAAAAATTCGTTAGGAATCCTAACGAATTTTACAACAATTTTTAGTTAACGCAATCGTCAAGTAGATGGCGGTAATGGACTTTGCTGTTCATTGCCGGCGAGAGTACGAAATGACAATTATTGAGGATTGATAATTGGTATTGGGCGTCGAGAGTAAGGCCCCTGAACGTCTTAACACCATCCATCTATCCATCTGTCTTCCCTGCGATAAAACGTAAAGCAAAAAAAAACTAGAAACGCTGCAGTCACGTCCATATTTCCTCCCCGTATTTCCTCTCGGCATATTTCAGTAGTTATTTACTACTGGCCACGCCGAGCTATGCAGATTACAAGCCGGTGTAACATTTACCTGGGGACATTCTGAAGACGTTAATACCTAATTTGTCGGGTATCTAACCCTACTTAGTTATGAAATATTAGAGGAGTCGAGTTAGAGGCGAGACAAGATCCATATTTTCTGTTGGGTTATATTTTGTTTCACAAGATCTTTAGAACAATATATTTTACAGATAATTAAGATTGTATTTATATAAAAATATATCATAATAATCGGATACCCTCGTATATGTCTCGTATCGTAGACCGAGAGGATCTACTATAGTAGAAGATTTTGTGGAAAGTTTGACATGGCGTATTAAGAGGCAGGAGCTAGCGCCAAGCTTGGTCTACTAGAACGGAGAAATAAAAAGAATGGAGATCGAACGCACAACCAACGCGTTTTTAATATCGAGATGCTATCTCACTGCGCCATGACCACTCTTAATGAATACAAGCAACGTTTAGGAGTTATTCTATATATGTACATACATATACGAGTATGGTATATTCTATAGTCATTCAATCAACCAATCAGTACCTGATTAGGTGTTTCAAAAGTGGACGTCCACGTTTGTAAATATTTACTGCACCGCCACACTCTCGCTTTCAGTCGCGTACGTGCTGGAAATTCTGCAGACCTGTCACATTTTGTCACTTGAAAATAGTTAGATTTGATTTAGATTTAAATTGTTTTGTCTCAAATTCAAAATAATTGTAAATAATATAAAATAAATACAATATTAAACCAAATAGCTTTTTTAATTATTAATCTACCATACATTTTTGGGGTGAAATATATCTGGTGTTTTACATATCTTCTACTAGAATACTCGTATATCTACCAGATATCTGGTCCTTTACCTGCCAAATCGGAGACATGTTAAAATTCATCAATCATATTTTTGTAGTCTATAAAACTCGGAAATATGACAATAATAATGAGGCCTTGGTGCAGTACTCGTAGCACAGCGTCGAACTGTAAACGCGATAGTTGTAGGTTCTATTCCCAATAGAGACAACGAATAATTTTCTTATCCTCGGTCTGGTAACAACACAAATTTGGTGTTGAGTCCTAACACTCAATATCTCTTAAATTTGGACGATACGTGGGGATCGGAGTATCTTAATACTATGTTCCCTTGGAACGGTGGAGGAACGGTAGGATGAAGCTGAAAAAAATTAAAATGCATGCATAACATACCATGCCACTGTTAAAGCATATCAGAAACTGCTGCTTTATAAGCTGTTTGTGTGATTGACTGGTACATTCTATAAGTAGCACAAAGTCACTCAGCCTATAAGCATCACACGCTATCATCACATTCCTTCGTCAGCAGGAATTTAAGATATTCAATATTGCGCTTTTCCCGAATACATGTTATGTTGCTAGAAAAGCAGATATACTCATAAGTTAGTGTTTCCCTGGGCTCTCTCAATACAAGATGGTCCCAAGTGTGGATGGAAGGCACGGAAGAAGGAGAAGTAAATATAGCCATATTTTTTAAAACATTAGTAAATTTAAATTTAAACTTGTATTATTTTAAAAAATACAAAGAATATTACAAAACAGAAACCCACTTAACTCCAGAAATTTAATAAAACAAAATCAAAGAACTCTCAAAGAAATTCTACGAAATGTATAATTAAGGTGTTCCATTACAGCTAATTATCAAATAAAATATTCAGGTTGGAATCCATTAGACATTGTTACTATTTGCGTTCGATATTGAAATACAGGTTAATGCTTTAGTTTTTTTTCCTTATTTTATATGAAACTCTCCAATAACTTTATATGTTTAATAATAAGCAGTGTTGAATACCGCCACAACACGCAATGCCTCCAGAATTCGGTGGAGATTGGAGTGACAATACTGAGTTCTCTCTGCCTACCTTGCTGTGTGAGGCCTGCAGCGTGACGCTAAATTACGAGTATATTACATTTTTGAAAAAACCCAACTTTTCATACACTTTTCAGTAGTCCATGGTTACGGGTAGACTGAAATGGAATTTCTCTGTCAGTATCATTATTATTATGTCAAGCTACTACCAACGATTTTTAGTTGCCCCGCATGCTGCCCTAGGTTCTTGCAGAATGAAGTAACACTATCTTGCACTATACAGTGGATTTCAAATTTTTATAAAAATTATAATAAATGATTATTCACTTTCTATATTCGAAAAACATTCAGAACAATATCTGAATAAAATTTGCAATAACTACCCACAAAATGATGTTAGTTATTTTTAAAATGCTTATATACTACTGATATTAAACACTTGCTTCTAGTACACACATTCATTGCATACACGAAATCAATCATTGAGTTCCACAACTTGAAAATTGAACTATAATATGGTTGCTCGACCTTCGCAATGTCTTTTTAATAATTCAAGAAGTTTCCAATTTTGTTTGTTAAAGTGTAAGTTAATATTCGATGTGTGTGTATATGTATGTACGAGTATGTACACGGCGATACGAGTGTTTGTAATTTCAATAAAGTTTTGGGTAGCTCTCTCAAATATTATTTATATTTAGAATATTTATTTATTACATCGACGAAATCAATGAAATCAACGAAAACAAAATCACTTGTGAAACTTTATGGGATACAAGTAGTCTTTAAGTTTAATTCAGGAAAAAACCTTCATAAAAACAATTTTTTCGCAACAGACCCTGAATTTAGCTAAAATTCAACTTGTTAAATCTATTATTTTTTGTTGAACATATATAGGGGTAAAACGGATAGGTACAAAGATTCTCTGGCTATAGATTACTGTCATGGATCAGTCAGCAATCAGTCAATCGCGTTACACTCTGTACCATAAAAATAAGCGTTACTTCAGATTTAGTTGATTAAAATACAATATAATTTAAAAAGCTTATATAGTTTTAAAGAAAAGGTTGTTACTATTTTTTTTTCATTTAAAACAGTCTTATTTTCTAAAAAAAAAAAGATATAAATAAAAGATATTATAACATGGTAAAATGTAAATGAATGGGTTTGATGGTTAGAGTGGTTGAACGTACTGCCCAAGAGACGCAATTTAAAGCCACTTCCGTTTGAAAAATGAATGTGATTAGTAACTCTGATTGATGTTTCGAAAACATTTTTTTTTGTTTCTTAATTTATTTATATATTAGCAGCCCCCACACAGCTTCGCCCGCTTGAATTATACGAATATTTATTTTATATTACTTTAGTAAAATTAGGAAAAATTGGTTGATTATTTCTGTACGCTTATAGTTACATCTTAAAGCGTACTTTAAATCTTTTAGGTATTTATTCGATTTTACAAAAAGTGTCATACTTAATAGAAAGATATTTATTTATTTTACATTTCACTTTATAAGTAGGTACCACAAAATCCAAGGCCTCAAATAATTTACAATATTATTTATATTATCATTGACATATAACTTTTCACTTTGTTATTGTAACTTTACACTTTGTGTGGAGGCTGTCGTGGCGCAGCGGCACAAGGGTGTGACTGTAACGTGACGTTTGTGGATTTAATCCTGACTCGAGGAAGTGAAATATTTATTTACGTTTATATATCCATTTTTTCGCTCTGGAGTCGAGGCAAAGTGCGGCGTTGAGTTCTGCCACTCAACACGCAATGCCTAGAGGATTCAGCAGAAATTGGGAAACGGAGTGTCTTAACACTAGGTTCCCCTGCTGTGTGCGGGATGCTGATTTTTGATTTTTTACTATATTAGATCCTTGTGCTATATATATGCCTAATCATATTTTACCAATTATAATCAATAATTTCAATAAAAAACGACCGTTTCAACAAACAACTAATAACTCTCTAAAGTCTAATATAAGGGGTGGTCGTTACGAGCACTCGGACAGTGATTTATAGGGAATTTTCAAATGATTTCATTTCCATACTAGCTAACACTAACTAACTGTGTTATATTCAGCTCAAACTATTCACCCTGAAGTTTTGTAATTACGTTTCAAAATCAGTGTCCTGGAAACGAACCCGTTAATCCGTTTATTAGGTACGGATTCCGTTTATAATGTATTTTAACCTTACTCTAGTTATTATATTTGGGTAGTACTTAATATTATGGCCATCGTATATGTGTATAGTAGCAACACAGATCATTCCGCCACTCAACATGCATTCATTTATTTGGAAATACAGCGCAATGTGGAGAACTCAGTGGTCCCCTCTGCTCACCCTGTTATATGTGGAATACAGCGTGAATATGTGTATATAATATATTCCATATTTACATACAGTGTGGCAGATCGTCAACATGATCATTATCACCACCAGGGATATTAATTTTCTAACAATATAGGGGTTATATACGAGTACGCTTCAATTTATAAAGCGTTTAGATCATTTGTTCAATGAACCATTGCGGACATTTAGTTTGTCACTGACAGAGTGCGAGTGTGCGTTGTGCCTATACATCTATTCGATATGCTCTATTTCCTTTATTTTGGGTAGAAATACAAAGACAGGTTTATATCAATATATGTTATAGGATATATGAAATGTATTTTATATCTTAATATAACGTTTTATTGGCGAAGTGATGAGTGCTCAACTGTCACCTTCAAATCACTATGATTAAAAAACAGGACAGATCAGCCTATTTTATTTTATATGTAAGCAAAAACATACAATAAAAATAAATAAAAAACATCAATTTTATATCGAAATTCCTCTGACACATAAACAGCTATAACCATAACTTTATGGTGCCGTAACTCGGTATCGCTGATGAAACCATCAGTCTGATGCAGAAGCGTTGGTCATCCTCAAAATATAGGTAAAATTTTAAAATAAAATAGGGAATTATTGTCAACTGACGTCACATAATGCTCTTGGAAATGAACATCGGCCATACATGCGTGAAAAATTGCCTCCTCCATTGTCCGGCGGTACTCTATCGGGTTTTTATTTTTCTATTTTACGACCGGCTTTTAGGTGCCAGGGGGGAACGGGTGAGAACAAGTTCAAATTATTTAAAAGTTTTATGTTTTTTTATGTCAGGCTGTCGTGGCACAGTGGGACGTAGTTAGTGACCGCGATAGTTATGTGTTCCACTCCCCTTTTGGGACAATAACATATTTTATATTTACTTCACTGTGTACAGGATAAAATGTGAAGTTGAAATATATATATAAATCAGCTTCACGCTGTTTCCCGCATGCAGCAGGGTAGACAGAGAGAACCCTGTGTTAAGACATTCCGTTGCCCTCTTTCTTCCGAATTCTAGAGGCATTGCGTGTTTTGATGGCAGAACTCAGCCGCGCTTTACCTCGACATCAGAGTGAAGAAATGGAAATTTAAACGTAAATAAATAATTCACTTCCTCGAGTGGGGATCGAACCCACGACCGTCGCGTTACAGTCACACTCTTGTGCAGCTACGCTACGACGGGTTATATATATATATATATATATATATATAAGTTAATTAATATATATTAACTGATGTCAGTTTTAGCAGTAGTGTACACTATCAACAATCTATTGTAGTTTCTTAAGAGCAGTGCAACGAGAGTCACCAGATAATCAGCAAGACATTCCTTAAAAGCTAAAGGTTGTGTATTCGAATTCCGCTTAAAGTAAATACTTGTATACAAATAAGAAAACATATTATAATTATATGTTTAATATTTTCATTTTCCTCGCTCTGGTAACGAGTTAGAGATATTAAATTATTTTTTTTCTTTTCTCCGTAATAGAAATACTCGCGTGCAGTGTCTCGAATTTGGACGGAAAGCGATAGTGTTTTTGTTTTCTGAGAACATCTTGTAAACTTTGCTTCCTCCGCTATATGTAGAATTAAGTGTAAAATCATGTGCATTTTCTTCTATTTATAGCAATTTCAATACGTAGAATATTAAACAATTTATCACAGCAATAATTGAACCTGCTACTCATAGATAATTTTATTAACTTTAAATAATAATTTTCTCACACTATCTCTCTATACTAATTTCAATCTTACTAATAAAAATCTTACATTTCAAAATTTCCTTTAGTAAGGTTATTCTTAAATGATTCGAAATATAACTTTTGTATTATTCAGAAACGAACTTGTGATCTATTAACACTTAACCAGACCAAAAACGTTATGCTATAACATACAAACAATTACAAAAGTAAACTAACAGAACGTTTATCTAAGAAAATATACACAGTAAAGTGAATTTCCCTGCAGCTCTCCATAATTATTGATGCAAATTATAATATGTGCTTTAAGATCTAAGTAATAAGATCCAATATAAGAATTTCAGAGAGTTTTATTAAAGATGTCTCAAGCAGGGTCCGAGTAACAAGGCTGTTTATATCGTTTCGAATAACTTCATACAATTTAAAACGACGACTTTCAAGTTTTTTAAAAAGTAAAAATATTGTTAAGTTATACGCTTGTACGACTCCGGGGGATGTTTGTTAAATGTACAATGCTTATAGAGAAACCTTGTATGATATTTATGTCGCTGTAATATTTGGAGTGACGGGTGTAGTACAATGTTAATGTATGAAAAGATAACAAAGCAATTTTACGTTTTCTCCTACACAAATTGGCAAGAAAAACTAAGACACTCAAATTTTTTGAGACATTGCGTATGGCAGAACGCAAAAGGAGGCGCCTTTTGTCAAACATATGCCTGTGAACAATTTTAATTTAAATCAAACATACAGTTACTGACAATTAAATGATTGCATTGGTATTTTACTAATTAAATTCTACATACATATAAAAAAATCAAGTAAATATGTATGTATCTTTTCAGTTTCATAGCTTCACGGTGTATCTTCTATGTAGAAGGGTAGGTAGAAGGGATGTGGGAGCCTAGTATGAAGAAACTCCATTGCTTTCCAGATTTCTATACCATATATTATTAGAATCTGGAAACTATAACTACAGAGATAAGTGCCAGTTCAACGCGATATTCCCGATATTACTTACTATACTAAAATATAAATTCCAATACATAAAGTGACAAAGGAATATTTGACGATAGGGGATACCCCCTGAAATGATATGCGTCTAAATTAGTCATTTCAATGGTAATATGTAATAGTCTTGTGGTTTTTCTATAACTTTTAACCGACTTCAAATAGGTGAAATTTATACATTTAATTAGTACGTTTTTTACATGTAACTAAAATATTTTTTAAAATAATATAAAATTTCTCCCAAGCTTATTTCAAAATTCATTAAAAAAATTATGATCACCGCTGTGGTTCAACAGCATATCGTCCGACAGTTTAAAAAATATATTATTAAAATAAGTACAAAAAAGCAGCAACAAAATACTATAAGCAAAGTCACATTATACAAACTACCCTACAAAAGCCGATAGAAGGGCTAACGTCAAGTCATATGCAAATTTAGTTTAGTTGTGGGTAGCTTTCAAAGGGGGTAGATTTTATTATACAATATCCCACTCTGCTGGATCTGTCAGCCGCTTTGTGGTGAAATGATACATTCAACGGTGGCGATCGAGTGCTGGCTTTTAAGTAAATACGAGCAGCATTTGTGTATTCATGCTCTTGGTACATATTATTCTTTTTATACATGCTCAGTGTTGGTAAGTTGGGTGGTTGTTCTGAAGTTGATTAAATATTGTATAGTTTGTGTTTTCTTTGGTTTCACGCTGTATCCCTCACATAGCTCAGAATAGAGTAGGCATAGGGAATCTGGGAACCTAGTGTACAAACACTCCTTTCCCCATTGAGACTTTCATTCACCATTATCCGCTGATTTCTTGACGCATTGCGTGTTGAGTGGCGGAACTCAACGCCACGCTTTGCCTCACTACCAGAGATATGATACTATTAAATATTTCTTTCATCCGATTGGGAACTGAACCCACAACCGTCGTGTTTGCCTCATTCTGTTTATTAACAGAATGAGACAAACATGAGGCACCGCAAATGAACGCTAGTTATTACTAGCGTTCATTTGCGGCTTCGCCTGTGTTTTCAAATGGAAATAACTAAGAGTTGTGCTACATGAAACAATTTGATTGTCCTAGACTGACCGTAGGTTCAATGGGTTACAATGAAACTACCAACATTATTTTATTTAGCCTGAATGTGTGACTGAAAACGCCATTCGATTCTCACTCTAGAAAATTATATATTTAATATTCTCATCTCCTCGTTCTGGTGAAAACACGCAATGCCTCCAGAATTCGACGAAAAGGGGGGAACGAAAGTGTCTTATCAGTGTCTGAAATATATTATAGGTTGGTATTATAGGTTCCCAGGTTCCCTCTGTCAACTCTGCTGTTTCAAGTATATAGCGTTAATCTTAAAAAAATATATTCAGCTTGCAACGAGTCTCAATTAAGTTTTAGATGAAGTCTAATCCATGTTTTATATCTCCATACTCCAACCAAAGTAATCCCTAAGTTTTGTTTAGAAGATCTATATGTGAATAAAATGTTATGTCCCTATATAGTAATTCAATAACCGCTTGTTTGTGCAACCGCGGCAGTAATATACTTGAGATACGACCAAAGATTATTGATCTTCCTCTATAACATCACCGATCATGACATTTCTATAGAAACCAAAACAATCCCTAACTTGACGCAAGTAAAAACTAAAATCGGATGAACCTATAGTGATTAATAAATGTGTTCTATACTGTACTCTTCTATTTTAGTGGAAGTCCTTTGATTTGTATTAGGTAATATTAAAATTGCTTCCCTTATAACATCGGTATTGA
>DWGR01000253.1:0-26382 GCA_018247715.1 Heliconius burneyi
TTATATTTCCATTTCTTCGCTCTGGTGTCGAGGCAAGGCGTGGCGTTGAGTTCTGCCACTGTCGAGGGGAGTGTCTTAACACTAGGTTAGGTTAGGCCCTCTGCCTACACTACCTAAGAGACTATAAAAAATTTCAGAAAAGTACATATCTACCTGAAAACCACAGGAACTCTTAATATATTTAATTTAAATTTATCGGGTTGTTGTTAATTTCTAGAATCTAGTCACCTTTGTCATTTTATATATGTAAACTGAAATTATAGTTTATTGAATATCATTATAATAAGCACTTTAGGAGATATCAAATATCCAAAATGCAATCACGATATGTGGGGATTCGGGGACTTGGTTATGGGTCAGTCATTCCATAACCAGACAGGGCAGACAACGTTAACGGTAGTGTCCATTTTTATACATTTTTGAGCTACTAAACTAAATGTTTGTTAATGTTATTATATTGTTAATTGTAATTTTCTTTTGAATCTCTTCGCGTATTCGAAAAGTAATTTTATTATCCTAAAGAATAGTTAAAGTGGTGATTTTATTTAATGAATGATGTTCAGCGACCACTGAAGTTAAACATTTAAAAAAAATCTATAAATATACATAATGTTAGAAATCATATCTCATTTCCAAAGTAATTCGGAAATTGATTCTAGACGAGAGAGATTCTTCTCTCCTTTACACGCATGTGCTAAGAATATTTAAATTATGAGTTCGATTACCAGACAAAGCAAGGCACTAACTTCTGTCTCTCATCTAAAAACGTTGGAACGAAGCTTCTCCACACCTGGTTCCCTCTACTTACCCTCATATTCCCGAGATACAATAGAAATCTAGAAAAAGAACATACGAGTACATCAATATATATTGGACAAAATGAGCACTCACAGAAGTCTAAGCTTGGAACAAAGTGTTCCTCCAGCCGAAACGCAAGGCTAATGGAATATAAATCTGGGAACGCGATCTGTTAGGCAGTCTGTCATAAAAACCCAACTTTATGTAGGGCCCTTTAATAATAATGCTATAAAAATCATGAGACACAGTGAATAAAGCCCTTTGAATTTATATATTTTCCTTTATTTGGGATACAATATGGTACCGTTTTATTATGGAGAGCATAAACCTTACCTACAAGTTATGGGTTGAAATTTAATTAAGGTGCCTCTTAAGTTTCTTAAATGTATTCGATGATAACTTTGTTTGTTTTTCATTTAACTCTTACATAATTTAAATGTTGGGAATAGTGGTTTATCAATTATATTTTTAACCGACTTAGGAGGTTGGCGATTCGATTCTTTTTCGATTTCGATTTTTTGTTTTTTTTTGTATGTGCATTTTTTGCTTGGCCGATTATGTTACGGGTTTTTGGTAATTGTTGTTTTGTTCTATGTAAGTAGTGAATTTTATTTATGAATGATGGATGGATTAGTATTATTTCTTAATATTATTATTATTTTTTAGCTTCACGCTGTATCCCGCACATAACAGAGCAGATAGAGGGCATCTAGTGTTAAGACACTCCGTTCCCCACTTTCTGCCGAGTTCTGGAGGCATTGGAGAACTCAACACGGCTCGGCTTAGTAAATGATGGCGGCACGTTTTAGAATATGAACCAACAAGAAGAATTAAACAACTAAATAATTATATACGATTTTGTTTTACTTAAAATTAATCTTAAGGAAATATTTTGAGTGACCAGTCATAGCACTTTCAAAGAAGGCACATCACAATCGTTCCTTTTTACTACAATTTAGAGAACATAATGCTAAATGACCACAATTTAAAACAACATAATATTAAATTAAGGCATCGCGTTGCAGGAACACAAGCGTGCGACTGTTAACGTGAAGGCCGTGGGTTCAATTTTCACTCAGAGGAATGACTTTTTTTATTTATTATTTTCAATTGCTTGCTCTGGTAACGAGGCTAAGCGCCGCGTTGAGTCTAGACAATTACCACGCAATGGCTCTAGAATCCGATGGAAGGTGGGGAACGGAAATGTGTTAATGGATACAGATTGTTTTAGCACTAGGTTCCAAGGTACCTTGTAGACACCGTGTGCGTGATACAGCGTGAAGCTAAATTTAAAAAAAAAAACGAATATCCCCATTTATAATAACGCAGATATTAAAAAGATATTGTCATCAGAATACTATAGGGCTACCCCACTCGACTCGAGGCAGCTAGTAATAAAGAAGCTACATTGGGTAAATTCTAATTTTGGATTCTGTCCCGGCGCGTCATAAAGACGTATACAGACGGTTCAAGTACGTACTGCTAAGTATTAAGCGTTTTATGAATTTTGCATAGTACACGGTTATTTGAACAGATGTCGCCACTTGCACTGGCTTATTAAATTTTAGCTGTTGGGTAGTCGCTTTTAGCCTTGTGGTGTTTGTTGGAATGTGTGGCATTTCTGTGATTTTATGAGGTGTTTGGAATATTCAAGAGATGTTATATAGATTTTTTATTCTTTTTACATTTTTTTCCAGCTTCACGCTGTATCCCGCATATAGCAAAGTAGGCAGAGGGAACCTAATGGTTAAAGATAATTTATTTCCATTAAGAGAAACAGGATGTTTTAAAATGGAATCCAGTGTTAAGACATTCCGTTCCTCACTGTTTTTTTTTTTTTTTGGGTTTCCTTCTTGTTCTTAGTAGTTCGATGTGCGGCAATTAATAATGTAGTATATTATTTTATTATTATTTTTCTGGTTTTTTGAGCACAAAAAATTAAAGATGTTCAATAATTTCGGATATCGGAATACATTTTCTATCTGATGGAGAAATAAAAATAATTCATTCTTCCAATGGGGACGTTACATTTCGTTATGAGGGCCTCAGTATTTTTACCGACTACTTTAAAAGGAAGAGTTTATAATTTGACTGTTTTTTTAATGTTTGTTACCTCAGAACTATTGACTGGGTGACTGACTTTTTTTATTTGAAAGCCGTGTTGTCCCATTTTTATTTCGTCCATATCTGACGATATTATTCTTAAGAAAATCATATAAATCTAAAATCCAACCTGATTTTTTATTGGTAGTGTACCCTACACCTTAAGAGTAGTTTAATGAAAGTTTAGTTAGGTTCTGATTATGATATCCGGCTGAAATTGAAGAGCTTGGTTTTTTGTTAAAAAATATGATTATTTCTATACTACTATTAGTGTTAAAAGCTACTTTTTTAAACAATAAAGTAGTATTATAGATTTATGTTAACCACATATTTGCTAAGAATAATATCCTGATCCCGTTTGATTTATTCCTTCACCCAAATACGAATCCACAGAAGGTAAGGACAGTAAAGTTTTATATGAGCGCTATAAAAATGTATCAGGACTAATTCGTCTTTCCGTTTGATTTTCACGTATTAGTTCTTCTATTTTATTTTTATACTACTTACAGCTTTGAAATAGAAAAAGTGACTGTACTGTAGTCTTTGTATAAGACGACGATGCCTCAATGCATGACAGCACTGAGCTCAGCTTCTGATTCTGAACGCGACGGTAATGGGTTCGACTCCCTGCTCTGGTAGACGAAATGTTGCGATAGATTGTTGGATTCGACTTAGATTGCATCATGTTTAAATGACATAAAAATCTTATCATCAATTTTAAGTAATCGTGCCATTAAATTTCACAAATCAACGGGCAATACCTGGAAAACTAGGCAGCATGTAGAGAACGGATTATTCGGACGAGATTCTTTCCGCCTGGATAGGCGGAAAGAATCTATGCCTAAAGATGCGTGGATTTCCCTTGCTTTGCCTCTATAAAATGTGCAAGATGTGATAAACAAAATCACCTCAAATCAAATCATTTTGACACTGTATCCCGCACACAGCAGGGAAAGCAGAGGGAACACCGTTGTAAGACATTCCGATCCCCACTATCCGCGAAATTTTGCGGGCATTGCGTGATGAGTGGCGGAACTCAACGCCGCTCTTGGCCTCGTCACCAGAGCGAAGAAATGAAAATATAAATGTTAATAAATATTTATATTCTTCGAGTGGGGATAGAACCCACAACCGTCGCATTGCAGTCACACTCTTGTGCCTTTTCGCCACGACGGCCTCTACTTGTGAAAAACAAAACAAAAACAACCTTTGATCTTTAAGATTTCCCTATTCCACCACAAACACGGTGGTAAAGCTCACACTGTAGACGCAGTAAGCAATGCGTGCTATTAAATTTTCAGTGGCAAGAATGAGTCCACTTTGAGCTGAGTGATATCCCTAGAGAAATTCGAATATTGCAAGGCAAAGCGGATGAATACGTTGGAAATTTCTTTTATGAAAGCTTAATATTACCCTTGTTCAGGACTCTGTAGCGTATAATTGTTTTTTTAAGAATGGACAAAGGACAATTTTAATTTTTTACGTATAAATAATTAAGGGCTACATATCTACAGATTTTACATCAATGTCGTTTTATATGTGTATGAATATTATTAATAATTATGTAATAGTTAACTTTGCAAATGATTTCCTACACAATTTTTTTAGCTCCAGCTATATCCCATCCCATCCCAGATAGCAGAGTAGCCAAAGGTAATGTGGGAATCCTCTGACGTTCCACGGGGTCGTACGCCACGGTGATCATTTACCATCAGGTGACCCGTACGATCGTTTGCCTTGTTCTTTTCATAAAAAAAAACTGGACTAACTAGTGGTTTTAATACCAAATTTTCTTCCTTTTAAGGTTACAATATTTAAGAATTTAACTACAAATGTATATTTTTCAGACATTTTTGCTAAACTAGTACTTACTACTGGTAGATAGATGGTAGCTGCTAAATTTCATAATTCCAAATACTCTACTAATTTTGATACCCTTTATAGTGTCTAAATACGCGGTTTTCGCGATATAAACGGCTATATCTTTTATTTAAGTAATTGTAGATTTTTTTTTTCAGGAAATCATAGAGCTGTAGATTTTCTGAAATTCAAGTTTAGCCAGAGCCGTACCGTACCCTAAAATTAGTTCATTATAAAATTGAGGCCATCATAGCGCAGCCAGGCAAAGCGACTCTCTGTAAACGTGACCGTTTTGGGTTTGATTTTTTTTCTGTATTGTTTAATTTCATTTCCTCACATTGGAAACAATATAAAGCTAGTCGTTGAGTTCCGCTACTTAACACGCAATATCTCTAAAATTGTTCCACATTACGTTGTGGAAACGAAATATTTTAACATTAGGATTCTTCCGCCTTCTCTGTTGTAAGTAGGATACAGGATGGCGTAAAAAAGTGATTAAAATGTAAAGTAATATATTACTACTACTATTTTTGACTAGGAGTTTCAACAATAGAGAACAATAAGAAACACTAAGTTTTCTAGGTGACAAGTTACATTGCCTTTCAACATTCAAGTCAGTGGAAGTCCTCTAAATATGTGTATCCTGTATGACGCCGATATGACTATATTTACTTCGGCGTCTTACAAGATAATTTGTACATTCCCTTATATAATAATATAGTAAAAACTAACATAGGATAACAAAAACAAATAAAAAACGAAAGATCTAACTGTATATATTTAAGGAGAAACAAATAAAAATACCGTAAAATATTGCCTTGTAGTAGAAACCGTTCATATTGATCCAAATGTTATCGTAGGCTTATGATAATTGAAACCAAACTTGTGGAAAAAGTCTTAGTTCCATAGTTTTCCTTCATTTTAGGATCACTTAGGCTTATGAAAATATCGACGCCATTTGGAAAATGCCCGAACTTAGTCCACGAATTAGGATTCTACTTTCGTTCGGAGGTCTTTGAAATATTTTTGGTTAACTGCTCTTAGTAAAATAGCTTCGTAACTATTGCTTCACTGAAAATTACTACTAAAACTATTACTATTTAAATGATGTGTAGATTATCCTTGAAAAATATTTGACTAACATCAATTGGATTACTTCATTCTTATACTATTAAGCTCTGAGCAGCTGCTAGGACTTGCGGCTACAGGTGTAGGTTTCGGAAGTCCTATGGAATGTACTTATACTCAGCTTTAATACTCCAGCACAATATAGCAAATTATATCGAAGGAAATAACTATCACCTTTTAAACAATTTAATTACAAACATGTCTGCTTATCAAAGAAAAATTATCCAAGATCATACCTGCTACACCTGCCTACCTGCTGTTTACAGGTAATAATATAAAAAAAACATTTTCTTTGTTTTTTCTTTTCGCATATAGCAGAATAGACAGAGAAAATGTAGCTTTGAGACTAACCTTAGTTAAAATTAAAGATAATACGGGACCCTATTACTCAGACGACACTATCTGTCCTTCTGTCTGTCACCAACATGTGTCTCATGAAGCGTCCATCACAGTTGACATTTTCAGTTCTTATGCCACTATTACAATACATACTGAAAAAACGAAATACAATAGATGTTTGAAAGGTCGTCGTCTTCATAGGCGATTTTTGCTCTTTTTCGTTCGAATTTGAGACCGCGTGTTGAACGTTAAAACTAAACGGGGGAATAAAATGTAATTCAGAAATCTAAAGCAAAAGTAAGATCGTTTATGGAATACTGCTCTCACTTGTGAGATGGATTTCCAAGTACCAATGTTGTACTTGGCTTTGAAGTCAATTACGAGACGAGCCAGAAGATGAATCAGAGAGAAGAAAGAAAAAGACCCTCGGAGATACTTAATTGCAGAGCCTTAACCGATGAGGGGCTTTATTTGTATGTGCCTCGCTGTCTGTATTTTACCGCATATATTTCGGAGAGTGTTCCTTACAATTGTACACCCGATTCCCCCAACTACTCACTTTTTACCTTAGTACCTCTAGGAATACAACTAATACCTTGAGATTGCATTCTTTATTTGCACTGTTAGAGAATAAAACATATTGTCAGCGTCTGCAATTTTCTATGACATACTTTTTTTCTTATAGGTGCGCGATATATCCCATATGTAGTAGCGTTGACGAGGAGAATCCTAGCGTAAGACACTCCGCTCTCTACTTTCCGCCAATTTCTGGAGGCATTGCGTGTTGAGTGGTGAAACATAACGCTGTGCCTTGACTCTATATCAAAGCAAGAAAAGATAATATGAAATAGATAGAATTAACTATGACATACAAAATCCCACATTGTACGTCGTAGATAATTCTTATTTATAACATAGTGAATAGGTATTTATTAGGCAAGCGTGCAACACCGTAGACCACATCTACGCTTATCATCATGTTTGATCCGGGCAAACGCAAGCCAGTTTCAATACAAAAATAGAATCAACTTTTCATTTTCTGGTAATCGAACCTACACTCATAACGTTTATAGTCACACGCCGTCTTACTAGGCCACGATGGTTACGCATTTACATAAACGTTATTAAAAGACCAGCTCATGTTTCGAAAAACAAAAGTTATTACCGTAATGGAATTGTTATTATGGAATTAGTCGCTTCAAATAATAAAGTTTACATAATTTAATAACTTTTGATGGCGTTTCGCGTTGCTGCTTTGATAATATATATATGTATGTTGTAAATTAATAATATTATGAAACGTACATTTGTAAAATGAATTTAAAATGTCGTCACTTCTGGTAAATAAATAAATAAAATAAAAATAAAAAATTCTAAGTTTAGCAATAAAATAGTGGAAGCTTAACTCATTGTTTAGAAGTTATAGAGATAATTTATAGTTTAGAAACAGAAGAAAATAAATAAAAAAAATTGAAGGAGGCTTCCATACAACGAATGTGATTTTTTACTGTTTTTCATGGTACGGAGCCCATGCGCGAGTCCCATTCGCATTTGGCCGATTTTTGGTCTTATGTACTGTATTGTAAAGAATATCTTGACACAAGGTTCCCTGTACCTATCCTGCTATATGCGGGATACAAACTGCAGCTTCCATTTATACATACTAATTTAAACTTAAAATTATTCCAATATTCAAATATTTGCTTGTTAATAAGAGTAAAAATATTATATTGAACAAGTCAATCTCTTCTCGACATAGACAAATCGAAATAGTCCTATCTATCATATTAAGTCTGTTTTCCCAACCGCGTAATGCCCACTGTCCAATATCGTTGACCTTCTCTGTCCTAATACTTTTGGACCTTCCTGCCTTACGATTGTCCCAGCTTTTGATAACCGGAGAGGTTTTCTTAATCTGGTCTCCACATACGTCCGACTGCGTTGACTAGTTGACCCAGCCTCTTAATAGGGTCACCCATCACTCAAAGTGTCCCTTCAAATGAACGTTTTCCTCGTTCCGATCCTGTGAAAGTCAGGTTTTGTTATATCATAGCGACTGTGTAATGGGACAAGATTACATATTAAGGACAAAAGATATTGAGTTTATAGATATTGATAAAAATGTCGTCGCTTAATTTGAGGAAAAGTGTTTCTTATAGTGTTTCATTTTGAGGTGATAGGCATAGAGGTTTCCTTTAAATTTCTCTTTTATGGGACTGTAAGCGCGATGTCTATAGGATTTATTCCTTTGGAGATTTCTTACCATGAAAAACCTTATAATTTTTTTTTATGGAAAAAGACATGGAAAACGAGCGTACGGGTTACCTGATGGTAAGTGATCACCGCCGCCCACGACCCCGCGTAACACTAAAGGACCGAGGAGGAGCTGGTCGTAATGATCCGCTCGAGTCTGCCCATTCGTGGTGCCATTGTTGGTGACGTGATTCTCCCACTCGTACTTTAGTCGCCTCGTACGACATCATCAGTACCAGGGTTGTCTTATCCTAAGCCGGGAGCACACATTGTTGTAGCAAAAATTGTTGTTGTAATTGTTGTTTTTCGTTTTATTTCGATTCAAATTATTATAATGTTGTAAATAACTACATAATCACATCGACATGGACAATTGAATGTCTTAGCTCTAGGTTCCTTCCGCATACTCCAACAAGCGTTCTCCACCTTCCCTTGAATTCTCAAAGCATTGCGTGTAGAGTGGTGGAACTCACACGTCTCGTTACCAGAGTCAAGAAATCAAAATATTAAATATTTCATGTAGGTATCGAATGCACAATCTGACGCCTTTATAGTCGCCCTGTGCCCCTGCGGCTGTCTAGCGTAAAAACTTTTTACCAAATCAAAATCGACAGCGCGAACGTATTCCTCCTGACACTGTGGCCCAGACTATCATATATTAGCTGTAATTAATTCCATAACCTATGGCTTACCGCATATTACCGGTAACAATATGTCAAATTAGGGTTGATGAGGATATTGATGCGTTTACGTGGATTATGGAATATTGATGTTGTGGTTTAATCTGCACTCTTGCGTATGAAACTCTAGGGACTTGATAAAAGATATATATCAGCTTCACGCTGTATCCTGCACACAGCAGGGTAGGCAGAGGGAACCTAGTGTTAAGACATTCCGTTCCCCACTTTCTGCAGAATTCTGGAGGCATTGCGTGTTGAGTGGCAGAACTCAACGCCGCGGTTTGCCTCACCACCAGAGCGAAGAAATGGAAACATAAACGTAAACACATATTTTACTTCCTCGAGTGGGGATCGAACCCACAACCGTCGCGTTACAGTCACACCATTGAGCCGCTGCACCACGACGTCCTCAGGTAAAAAGTAAAAGATATGTCGGAGGAAATTGCGTAGTAAATATTAAACATAAATTAGTTAAGAATAAATAATGTAATCTTACTCTGTAAATGATGTAAAGCCTGAAGTAGTGTCTGGGACTTGTGACCCCAGGTGTAGGCTTCAGGGTACCCTTTCCGATATATCAACACTCGCCATTCACTGCTCCAGTCTAATGTAATTACGAATAGGTCTTAACCACATTTGTAACTTCAATAATAATTGATTAACTACATAATTAATTATCCAAATAGTCGAGGTTAACCAGCGGTGGAACACGAGCAGTACTCCGAGCCGTGGCAGAGCCAAGACTGAACGTACAATGTCCGTGCGGCCCTTTATTTTGCACCGTTTTAACATAAGATTTCCGTTGCTCTGCCATATACGTACTACAGCGTTGAGTTATGTATATAAAAAACACGTTAAGAGGCGGAACTCAACGCTGTATTTTGTCTTATCAGCGCAGGAAAAATAAAAGAAATATAAATAAAATCATATCTCCAGTAGGAATTGGTCCTATAGAAATCGCGCTTGCAGTACTCAGACAGATATGTTACAGTCTATTGTATATTAAATTACCCTAATATACTATCCTGTTATTATTTAATGAATTACAGTTTGGTTAACCGCGGTATCATTTTGTAATGGAATTATCTAGTCGACGAATTGAGTCCATTTTATATAGGAATTAATTGTTCATTCTAACGTACAGTTGAGGCCATTCGTGGCCCAAAGGCACAAGCGTGTGACTGTAAATGTGACATGTGTGACAAGTAAAAAAATCTACGCAGACTTGAACCCACATACGAGCAAAGTTAAATTGTTATAAGTACATACTACTTTTTTTCTGCTTTAAGCACTAGAATTCGCTCGACAATCGCTCTATTCAATGTCAATATGAAAGAAATATATAACTCTTTAAAAAAAACGATACATTTCTTTCATATTATAGCACTATCGCCAGTGTTGAAATCACTCACAGTATAAAGAAAGAAATTAAAGTAAAAAAATTTACTTCCCAGTCGAACCTACACCCTTGGCTTTTATAGACAGGTTATCCTGTTGCGCCAAGACGGCCTCCAACATTAATAAAAATATTATATGAGGCAAATACCAACCGCATTTTACCTTAAGCTTTCATACATTGCGAACAAAACTCAAATATTTATAGAATTTACGCGAAGTCGAGTATTTTGGAGGTAGCTTACAAATATTACCGCGATTTCGTACCTGGAGGAGGGTATCTAAAATAAAAATATGACAACGTATTTTGATGCTCTTGTCGTAGGAAATAAAGGATATATTTCTTTAAAGTATTTTTAAGGTACAAAAGATTTTAATAAAAGGTTTCTTAGAAATTTGTATGTAGAGCTATAGGGTAAGAATATTTATGAGATTAAATGAGTATGTATGTTAGGAGATTTGTAATAAATATGATAATTTTAGATTTGCAATCGAATATGCTAATGTAATATGTACTTAAATAAAATAACTGGGAGGATTATAGCTGGATGTGACCGGATATTCGAGTGGCTTAAGTGAAATTAACTCTATAAGATTTTACATAGGTGCTAATTTACTTTCATTTTTTTACTTCACAATATAACAGTAGAAACTCGATTAACCGGACTGATTGTTGTCGTTAGTCATGCGGATAGTCAAATTCTGGATAATCGAATGTATAAGGAAACGTTGATTTTGGGCATAGGTAGCACAAACTTGTTATATGTCTGTTAACATAAAAACAATATGTACATATCAATGAAAATCAACGTTTATTATTAAGAATTTATTAACATTTTCCAACATACGATTTATACACATAAATTACGTACGCATTTACGTACATATAAATTTTCTAAGGTTTTATTGTAGTAAATTGTATAAAATAATTATCACGTGTGATAATCACGAATCCGTATAATCGAGGTCCAGATAATCAAGTTTCTACTGTACTATATAACAGAGTAAATGTAGGCAACTTACTGTTAAAATATAACTTTCTCCTCTATCCATTGAATTTTTTTATACATTGAGTGATGGAACTCAACGCTTATCTTGTTACCAGAGCAAGAAAATTTAAAAAAAAATGTATTCTTCAGAGTGGGATTCAAACCTACAGCCGTCATGCTTACAATAAGGCGGCTTACCTACGCTACTACGCCCTCTTTACTTTCTAAAAAAATCAAAAATCCATTTACTTTCACGCTGTATCCCGCACACAGCAAGGTAAGCAGAGGGAACTTAGTGTTAAGACACACCGTTCCCCACTTTACTTTCTATATAATATTACTACATATAAGTTGAAAACAAATATTTGCTTTGTAAAACTAAAACTGAGCTAGCAAAGTCTCCGAAAAAAGTATTGCCTTTATAATTTCACAGGCACAACTTTCTACTAATATGATACTACTATGTGAATAATTGCTAAAATATTATTACAGGCGTAAAGCTTTATAATATTCGTCCTCTAAACTATTCAATTTGTACAAATTTGATTTGATTTTATCGAAAATGTGATGCAATTGGAGCTCTGTAAACATAATTTCGACTAATTAGGTTAATTTCCATAAAATCGTTTCGCGTTCAAAGTAAAACCTAACATATTTGTTGAAATATGATGTGCGTCATTACGGCATTATTTCTATTCGCTTATTAAACAAGCTCAGAGACGTCTATTAATATTTAATAATTGTTAAATTTGTAGGAATATACCTAAGAAAAATAGAATTCCTTCAAATATGTATCGAACCTATAAGCATACTGTTACAATTAGACGCTGCTCCACTGTGCCATAATGGCCTCAAAATTTGAACCTCGAGGCCATTATGGCTCAGTGGACTTGAGTCCAGTACCTCAAAATCTATTTAAAGTAAATATACATAACACTTATACGTAATTTTAATTTGTAAAATGATTTATTATTTATTAATATTTTCATCGCGTTTGTTAAAAGTATGCCTTTTAACCTGCGCGGCGTTGAGTTTCACCATTCTATACGAAAATTCGGCGGAAACTGAACTACGGAGTGTCTTAACATTACGTTCTCTACCTATCCATTTATTCATTCATTCTTTCTCCATTGCACATAGGTAGCTACTATTAAATGAATTAACAAGGTTTACTTATAAAATGGAAATAGAACCCACAACCTGTCGCCTTAACAGTCACACGCTTGTGCCTACGCGCCACGTCTGGCCTCAAGTTGTTCCATCTGTGTAAATAGTTTTTATTAAGGCTTTAAATGTCTGAGACGAAATTTACTGCTTAAGTATGAAAACTTCGCCATAATCGTACCAAAGTTTATGTGTGGGGTTGTAGTTACTAAACTGGTTTTGCGTATGAAAACTATGTGTTCACTTGTTTTGTTTCCTGAAACTATTAAGATTAGTTGGGAATGTTCATATAAGACAATTTTACTAAAAACTGTTATTTTAAATTCGAATTCCACCTGATAAAAGCTGTCATTTACAGCTTTTGTCAGGTGAATCGTCATCATTCTTCTATGACGCAGTGGGGTAATATGGGGCAAACGCAGTCAACCTTTACGTTATTTTTTTCAGCTTCACGCTGTATCCCGTATGTGACAAGGTAGGTAGAGGGAGCCTTGTGTCAAGGCTGCTTTTGCTTGTGCCCCGCGCCACAATGCCCTCAGTGGCAATAATTGTAAAAAGATCATTCTGTTTTAAGGTTCCGTACCTCTTGAGGAGGAAATGAACCCTAATAAGACTACTTTATTCTCCATCCGTCCATCCATCTATCTGTGTGTCTGTCAATAGCCTCTAGCCATAAAATTCATACTGTTATAGTACCTTTTTCGAATAGTAAAAACTAAAAAAATTAAATAAAGTTTCCTCCAAAAAATAGCATAAAAGTGAATATTTGAAAGATCCAGAAATTGCTAATTAAGCTAAGGTTTGCTATTTTTGGTTTTCTTAATGACTTCAATTTCCACGAAGTAATAAAGTGAGTCTGTAAAGTTTTCAACAAACACTAAAATAACTTTCAATAGCAAAATAATTTTGTCTGCAGTAATGCAGACAAAATGCAGTTTTACATAAAATCTTCATTTTAATGATCTTTATAAATAATCTTTAACGTCTGTATCACAAAAATAAAGAACTAAAAAAATAATACCGTTTTAAAAATAATAATGCCATTTTCAAACGGGCAATTTAAAAAAATTTAAAAGAATACCTTTTTTTAACTTTACAGACGTTTAGAGCAATTTTAGAAAAAGCAAGAGTCACCTTATGAGAATATCTTATCTGTTTTCGGACATAACGTGGATATCCGCATTATTCGACTAGTACTGAAACAAATTAAATTAACACAAGCCTAAACTAAACAAAGAAGACAAAAAAAGAGAATTCTCGTTATCTATTTAACGAAAAACCATTGGTAAGATCTTTCGGCATAATTAAACAGATGTTCGGGAAAAAATAACTGTTTCAGGTTCATTTGGGGGCTCATAAAATTCTGAACACGCACCCCATAACGTTGCAGGCAATGTTAGACTGTGGGGCAAGTTACAGCGTAAAGCGTTTAAACAATTGAAATACAAATATATATTTTTATTTATTTGCTTCACATTTAATCGGCAACGCACCTGTAGCTCCTCTGGGGTTGCACGGGGTCGTGGGCGGCGGTGATCACTTACCATCAGGTGACCCGAACGCTCGTTTGCCTTGTCCTTATACCATAAAAAAAAAAAAAAAAAATCCAGCTTCACTTCTTATTCAGACACAACGTACATAATTTTAAGACACTCTGTTTCCGATTTTCCACTGAATTCTGGCATTGTGTCAACGTCGCAACTCAACACGCAATGCAGAGCGAAGATATGAAAAAAAAATTTTTTTTATAAATTTAAATATTTTTTTTCTATAGCTCTATTTAATCTTTAAATATCTACAGAACACAAAAAAGTAAGATATTAATCGCATTCCGGAGTTATTGCTGGTAAAGGCACAATACACTCCGGTAAAGAGCAATGGCTCCAGCATTCAGATTTCGAGTAAATAAAAATAAATAATAGTATTTCATTCTTTCGTGTGAGAATCGAACCCACAACTGTCAAACAATAATTAACAATTGAAAGGCTTTTGAATTGGACCAACATAAAAATCGCCGAGTCCGAAATCCCGCAATTTGCAGCTCCTCCCTATTATTATTAGTCAGATATACTAATCGTTAGGGCGTTACCACCTGATACGTTCAATATCTAAACATCAATCTTATATAAAGCCTATGTGGAAGTTAATTAGTAAAGAGACTTTTACATAGATTGCACTTTAAATTATAAATATATGAATATTTATACAATGTATTTGGCTGAGAAATTTGTTCTGGTTAGCATATAAACTCTTACAGAAACTACAAGTACCGGCATATGGCAGGGTAGGCAGAGGGAACCTCAGAAACTAGTGTCCAGACATTCCGTTCTCATTAGGACACTTCCGTTGCCCACTTTTCGACGAATCTTTTAAGGCATTTTGGCTTATTAAGCGGTGGAACGCCGCAAATATTCGATTTAAAGGTTTCTTAAAACTGTTTAATAAGCTTACAAGCTATTTTCTGTAATAACCTACATCTGTTCTATTGACACTGTAAAAGTCAATCGTTCCTTTTAAAAGCTTTTACCTTTTTAATTTTGGATACAAATTAAAGAACAAAAATCCACTTTGTAGTGTTAATTAGAGAGGGTACCTTTAAAAAGAACTTTTTTAGAATGACAACTAATATGATATGTCCTGGGGCAGTGGTATAACGTGTGATTGTGAGCGGCACGATTGTGAGTTTGATTTCCAATGAAGGTATTGTTTTTTAACGACGGTTGTGGGTTCGATCCCCACTCAAGGAAGTGAAATATTTATTTACGTTTATGGAAATCCGTTTCTTCGCTCTGGTGTCGAGTCAAAGCGCGGCGTTCAGTTCTGCCGCAATGCCTCCGGAATTTGGCAGAAAGTGGGGAACAGAGTGTCTTAACATTATGTATGCTGTGCCTGGATAAAAAAGGGCCCTCCCCTCTGCCTACCCTGCAGTGTGCGGGATATAGCGTGAAGCTTATTTTAATTTTTTGTATTGATTTTTCTTAATTAATATGGGAACGAGAAAAACTGAATTTTCGATTCGACATCTTATAGTTATATTTGTAGACTACAATCTGTATCTATATAGCTTTTTCTTGTATCACGCTACATATAAACCGTATCTTCCCGTATCTTTAACCCGTATCT
Source organism: Heliconius burneyi (assembly GCA_018247715.1). Taxonomy (NCBI): domain Eukaryota; kingdom Metazoa; phylum Arthropoda; class Insecta; order Lepidoptera; family Nymphalidae; genus Heliconius; species Heliconius burneyi. The sequence continues at coordinate 15,833 of DWGR01000253.1, forward strand.
TCATAAATAAGGATAACCTAGTGTCAAGACATTCCGATTTCAAATGATTACAAAATTAATATAAAGGCAAAGTCACTAGCTATTGAAATGTATTGTATTGCTAATATGAAATCGAGATAACCATCTGCATTTCACATAAGGAAACAAACTATACATTGTTTAATTAAAGGCAGCCAAGCAAAGTGATATAACAATATAATGAGAGGTAAGTCTAAACTTAAGTATATAACTTAGGGTATTTTAATAAATAAGATTTAACTCGTATAACAAGTGATATTTTAGAAATATGTATTATGCTTGTATTGAATATCTTAAATATCTTGCAACTTGTGCTAGGTAGGAATTAATAAGTATATAAATATACCTGTATGTCCATAAAATTATCTTCGCAATGCTTAAACCGTAAGTGGTAGGAGATACCTCTCTTTCTTGGAGAGACTTCAGTTGATCTGCGAAAACACAGTATCACATACTGGAGAAAGGGTACGCAAAAAGCGGTTGGCCCTCCGTTGACCTCCATGGTTGACCCGTTAGAGATAGAGCGTGAAGAATAATAAAAATAAATATATATCGATAAATGAGCATTGTAAGTAGGGTAAGCAGAGCATAATTAGTGTTAAGACACTCTGTTCCTCGTTAACTGCCGAATACTACAGGCATTGCTTGGTGAAACTCAACGCCGCACTTAGCCTCGACACCAGAACAAGGAAATGGAAATATAAATTTATAATATCTTTTTAAAAGACAAATGCTCATAATCAAAATAAATATAAAATGGAGTTGGACCTCTTTTATATTAGCTGTGTCTAATTAAGCAATGTATCGCAATCAAAGGCGTTTCATGTAGTCCTTGTCTATAAGATCTTCGTTTACCAAAGTACAGTCAATACCATAGATTCCAGATGTAAGTAGTGATAAAGTTTGCTTATATATCTATTATTCTCTTTCGTACATAAGATACTGCATATATATACTTCACGCTCTATCCCGCAAATAGCAGGATAGACAGAGGGAACTTAAGTAAACTTAAAACACTCTGTTCCTCACCCTTGAAGACATTTCGTATTGATTGGTAGTTTTGTGCTTTGTCCTTTTCATCACGGCGAAAAAATGTAAATACGTCATTGATGTACCAAATGAATATATTTGAACCTTTACCTATTGTGTACTAGACGTTATTCCACTGTGCCAAGATGGCATTAACTATGCAGCTTTATTATCTTCATTATCTGCTTAAGCGACGAAATAGGTACTACGGCACCTGTGTGGAATAAATCTTTCATTAGGGACCCCTAAAAACTGTCACAATACGAACCAATAAGGGGTTTATGAAGAACCAGGAATTAAAGATATCGTTTGCTAGATGTGGCTTTCAATTAAAAATATTATTATTATTATTGTCTTTTTTGGATACGGACATCATTACTATAATTTTATATATATGTACCTACCCAGGATAAAAAGAACCAGGAGGTATATCAACTTTATAAGAAATACGAAAGCTATAAGGAAAATGCAGCAACCATTTTTGTATAATATTTCTGTTATAATTAAAAGTCATTTTAACAATAAATAAAAATAAAATAAATCAATTTCACGCCGTATCCCGCACACAGCAGGGTAGACAGAGGGAACCTAGTGTTAAGACACTCCGTTCCCCACTTTCTGCCGAATTCTGGAGGCATTGCGTGTTGAGTGGCAGAACTAAGCGCTGCGCTTTGCCTCGACACAAGAGCGAAGAAATGGAAATATATACGTGACTAAATATTACACTTCTTCGAGTGCGGATCGAACCTACAACCGTCGCGTTACAGTCACACCCTTGTGCCGCTGCGCCACGATAGCACATATTTTTCACAATCCTAAGTCTCATTTAGCCATTCCTCTATCAACTAAAAGCAAAGCAAAGTAAAAATAAAAGAAGCAGCAACAGAATAATTTCCAACACGGCCATCCAGGTATTCACCTCACGTAGGTATAATACAATGGTGATTTTTTCCTACCCATACCTTTATATCTATACAGGTATTCGGTGCATTCGCCCTGACAATTCCGCCACCTATGTCAGGTTGGCCATTGTGACTGCCGTTAAGGGATTTTTGCTGAATTAAAAATGGTTTCGATTCACAACCTGTATAGTCTAGCGCTATTGGTACATATTATATGTTATAGCAGTGCCTCATGATTTATTTATGTATTGTGATATTGGCTTTTGTTGATACGTTTTGTTTCGCTTTTCCCGTATAGCAGGTAGATAGAGATTACTTAGTGATAAGATATTCCGTTACTCACTTTCTGCGGAATGTTCTAGATATTGTGTCTTGAGCGAGCAAAAGGAAGGTGTTTTTTTCCATCAAGTAGGAATCGAACCCATATACGTGTCATCGCTGTACCACGACGGAGCAAATGATAATATTAATTATTTCGTTTCCTCGTGTAGGAATAGAACCAACAGCCTGTCGCGTTTACAGTCGCACGCTGGTGCCTCTGTGCTACTACTGGCCTCATATAGATAGGATTTTCATAAAAGTACTATGTGGTTATGATTTTTGAATATGATATACAAAATATACATTTTTGTAAAACCGACATACCGAGCACGTTGCAGTAGCCCGTGGTCTCCCGTCAAAGTAAGTCTACCCGTGACCACGGACTAAAGCAAAGTATTCGAAACATCCTGTTTTCAAAAACTTATAATACTAAATATACGCGATTAATCTGGTTAAAGTTTAATTTAAAATAGCGTAGAGGCCGTCTTAGCGCAGCGGCACAAGGTGTGACTGTAACGCGACAATTGTGGGTTCGATTCCCACTGGAGGAAATGATATATTTATTTACGTTTACATTTCTTTTTCTTCGCTCTGGTGTCGAGGCAAAGCGCGGCGTTGTGTTCTGCCACGCAACATGAATGCGTTTCTTTTGAAAGTATTTTTTTTAATTAGATAAAGGCCGCCATCATCTTTGATTTTGTGTGACGAAAAACAAATTGAAATACAAACAAACAAATATGCTTTATATTCAATCTTTGATGGAATCAACACTATAATTTTGAATTGTGAATATTGAACAAAGACATTTTCAGAAAATTGCCTTGTATTAATGCCGCTAGCTCAAGGTAGGTATCAGATCAAATTGCACTGGCTAAGCCTGAATTTCAGAAAAAAGCTTGAAACCTCCAATTTCTCCAATACTAAGCCCTCGGTGAGCGTGCCGGACTCGCGCTTGGCCAGTTTCTTTACCTTTATCGCATTCCAAAACATGATCGTGTATTACAATTTAAAATATAATTTTAATTAAAGCTCCCTCTAATAAACAACGGACTTGGCACCGTTTGTGATACGAATATTTAATTAAAAACTTACAGAATTAATTGCAATCGTAAATCATAGGAAAAACATGTGTAGGTAGGTACTACATCTGGAAATAGAAGCAGTATATTTACACCTAGTTTACACGAGATGACTGTTAATTTTCTTTATGTTCTCTTATATTTTTTTAGTGAGATCTATCGACTCTGATCTGTTTATATTTTGCGTTAAACAGTCTATGGTTCTCTCTGCCAACTTAGCTAAAGCAAGGCTGTTTGAAGATGGGAACCTAGTGTTAAGATACTTTCACTCTCCACTTCCCGCCGAATTCTCGAGGCATTGCGTGTTAAGTGGCTAACCTCAACAGCGCTTCGCGCCGTTACCAGGGCGAATATATAAAAATATTAATTATTTCATTCATTCTAGTAGCAATCGAATCCACTACCGTTGTGATTACAGACCCATGCTTGTACCACTGCGCGGCGATGGCTAACACGACGGCATAGGTCATATTTAATTCTACTATTTTAAGAACTAAAATAAGCTTGTTTATAAACAACATCTAACTGTGGAACTTATGTAATTAAATATGATCATATTTAATTCCTCAATTTGGTAACAGGACAGCGGCTTTCAGTCTAGCCTCTAAATAGATAAAATAAATAAATAGATAAGCTTCACGCTGTATTCCGCACACAGCAGGGTAGGCAGAGGGAACCTAGTGCTAAGACACTCCGTTCCCCAGTTTCTGCCGAAGTCTGCAATTTTGACTTGAAAAAAGAGCGAAGAAATGTAAATATAAACGTAAATAAATATTTCACTTCCTCGAGTGGGGATCGAACCCACAACCGTTGCGTTACAGTTACACCCTTGTGCCGCTGCCACGACGGCTTCAGACAGGGAGCAGTATAGATAATATCTCAAAAACATCACCATTTAATTCCTTCAATTCATTCAGTCATTCGTTCTTTAATAATGGTTTCTATAATTATTTTATTTTTAAATATAAAGCATAAAAAATATCTTCATATATACAAGTTATGTTAGCTGCAAACAAAAAACAGCATGTACTGAGAAACAGACAAAACAGTTTCATCTCACATTTTACTTTTAAAGCTTAGCTTACAAAGTGTTTTTATTATTACGTAAAATGGAACGTGGTATATATTATATACGAAGTTTAAGAATTCTGTTTTCAATACTTTAAAACAATTTCAATATTCTTGATTGATTTTAATGTATTTAAAATCCACGTAATCTGATCACCGTTCTAGTGTGTGTTTTTAATTAGATCTAAATTTTAAGTTATTTTTATATTATTTTTATTCTAATTAACAACTTTATGCTTTTTATACAAATAGGAGGTCAAATTAGGAGAGGGTGGGTACTTTTAAGTTAGGACTATGATTCACCTTATTTTCAAGAACTTTTGTACTGAGTGGTGGAACTCAACGCTAGGCTTTGTATTACCAGAGGAATGAAAATTAAAATACTTTTTAATCACTATGCCAAGTGGTAATTGAAACCGCAATTTTTTTAAGACATTGAGACATTGTATCATGACAGTCTCAAAAATTGTTATATTAATATTAGGTAAATTTGGGCTTAAAAATACTACTCTACTATTAAAAATATGTTTGGTTTTCGATTATTTCTAGATTTTAAGTGGAGTAATCTCGTACCTATATGTATTTGTATACATTTTTGTAAAACCGACATTCCGAGCACGTTGCAGTAGCCCGTGGTCTCCCGTCAAAGTAGGTAAGTCTACCCTTGACCACAGACTACTCCAAAGTATTCGAAACATCCTGTTTCTAAAAACTTATAATACTAAATGTACGCGATTAATCTGGTTAAAATTTATTTTAAAATAGCGTAGAGGCCGTCTTGGCGCAGCGGCACAAGATGTGACTGTAACGCGACGGTTGTGGGTTCGATTCCCACTCGAGAAAGTGAAATATTTATTTACATTTCGTCGCTCTGGAGTCGAGGCAAAACGCGGCGTTGTTTTCTGCCACTCGACACGCAATGCCTCCAGAATTCAGCAGAAGGTGGGGAACAGAGTGTCTTAACACTACATTCCCTCTGCCTACCCTGCCGTGTGCGAGATAAAGCATGAAGCTGACTTTTTTTTTAAAATAGGGTAAACTTTTGGCCCACAGCATAGTATTCAGGAGATTATTCTAGTAAAGCTTAAAATTTGCTATGAAGTTTAAAAATTGCATAATCATTATAATATTTCAAATATAAAAAAAGAAATTTCCCAATTCTGAAAACTAAACATTGGTATACGTCAAAACAAGGTTGTTAACAGAACGACGCGTCCCGTTAGACGGATTGTGGCAGGTGCGAGACAAAAATATCTATGCCTCTAGTGTAGCGTACATGTCACGAGTTGAATATATCGATATTGATTTTTGCGTAATTTGTATTCATTGAAATTTAGCATTTTTGTATGAAAAACATGTGTTGGGTTTATTAATAGGCAGAATAACCAGCGTCTTATTATCTGTATTCTTTGGATTTAGATAAGTTCTCCATTCTTTTAATTCCCTCAATTTTAGAGACATTATGCTAGTGACTGACACCAGCGCCTCGTGTCTTACCAAACCGGCGAAATAAATATGCATATGAATGCAGAACAAACCCACAGTCATCGCGTGTATCTATAATGTATTTTATTGATCCTTTTAATTGCACCATACCAAAGTACGTAATTATTATATGATTTGCCTTTGGATACGTTGCGCATGCTTGTAAAACATAGTAGAATATTTTTTTTCAAGAAATCTAAATAGATATTATTAATTTTTTTTATTATTTCATTATTTCCAATTGTCGAAAAACAAGGAAAAAAAATATATTACGACAGCAAAGGTCTTTGTTTTATACTTTGTGAGTAAATTAAAAACCGATAAGCGAAAGCACATCACTATCAAACTTAATAACAGTAAGTCACTAAGCATAAGATTATAAAATCGCCATAATCATAACTCAATTAAATCTTATATTTATGCGTCTCGTTAAATCAACACATTGTGGTATTAAATTAGAGTTAGTGCTGTATTACAAATTAATCTACTTATTCAAACTTTACTTTCCGCACATTGTCACTTTTTTTAGCTTCACGCAATCGCAATATCCCGTAATAGCATGGTTGGGAGAATGAACCTAGCGTTAAGATCCTTCCATCTCTGCTTTAAATGCATGCAGAGGCATGAAGTCACAGAACTGAACACCGCGGTTATTCTACAAGAGCGGAAAAATGATAATAATATATGAGTGCAATAGTGCAATACACACAAGGCCCCCAGAATACGGCAGAAAGTGTCTTAACACTGGGTTCCTTTTGCCTACCCTGCTGTGTGCGGGATACAGCGTGAAGCTGAAAAAAATACATATGAGTAAATACGATCATTCCCCTAAATGAGGATTGAATCCACAGTCGTCGCCTTAACCATTTAACATTGTCCTAATGTCCCATAACATATTAAGTTACGAGTATATTAAGAAAGTATATGTTAAAAAACGTTTAACAACAACCAAAAATTCCTCAATATGCGTAAAGCATTACAAAATTGCGCAAAGTAGGCTTACTGTACAATAACTTCAATACTTTATTGGTATTTAAATAGGTTTTTGTAATATAAGTGTCATATTATTTAAGGTTTTAGGCATACCGAGTTTAATCTGTCTAGCTTGTCGTTGACAGAGCTAGAAATGGTTTTTAGACTTAGTTTTGTTTTATTGTTGTTAGTATATCAACTAGTTTATACGAGAGATTATGATGTCCAGAGCTCTTTCACCGAGTTGAGAATTATTCAGCTTTCTCATCTTGATCTTAAAGCATTTGCGGCGCAGAGGTACAGCGTGTGACTCTAAACCGAGGCTTGTGGGTTCCTTTTACACTAGAGGGAGTGAATTATTTTCATAATTCTCTCTCTCTCTCTCTCTCTCTTCTTGCTCTAATACAAGACTAAGTAGGTAAAGTTCTGTCATTCAATGTCCAGAAAATTGAGTGGAGGTAGACAACGGAATAGCTTCACAAAAGGTCAGCTCTACCTACGTTGCTATATGTAGGTGGGATACAACGTGGTTTTTGTTTCCTCAATAATCTCAGCCAGAGTTAAAGACTTTAAAATATAAAGTACCTACCAAGGCATTTTCAACTAATAAGAGGTTTGTGACTTATCTATATCAAACAGGTCATGCCAGCCGTAGGGTAGAGGCACAAACGTGTGACTATAAATGCGACAGATTATGGGTTCGATGCCCACTTACCGAAATGAAAAAAAAAGTCTTCCTTTTTTCGATTTGGGGCCTCCAGAATTCAGCGGAGAACGTCTTAACACTAGGGTGCCTCTGCCTATCCGATTCATATCTGGAAATTCTGGAGGCATTGCCTGTTGAGTGGCAGAACTCAACGCCGCTCTTTTCCTCGACACCAGAGCGATGAAATGGGAATACGAGTATATACGTAAATAAATATTTCACTTAGGTTGTAAAATCTATCATAATTATTTTACAAAAATAAATAACCATCAGATATTCCCATCTGTGCCGCGGCGTCATTAAAAAAAAAACATGTTACAGTACTAGTATAATAATATAATTTTAACGAAGCATTTGCTCGTGAAAAAGTCAGGATTTATACAATTTTATGAAATTCAGAAATCTCTGTATATAAATCTCGTTCGCATTTAAAAACGTAAAATCAATTAAAAATCTCGCTCCACGCAAAAACTACTTGAACTGGCGAACCGTAATTCAAATACATATATAATTTACTTTTACCCTTTACTATGGCTGTATGTGTTTTACCTGTTATTTTTTTTTTACAAAACGTTCCTTAATTTTGTGATAAAATTGTGAAAATAGTAAAATTTAAAGCGCGGTGTTGAGTTCCGCCATATATATATAATGTCTCAAAATAGACAGTACGAGCGGAACAAAATATTTTAGTTCTTGTTCTCTATTTTCTCTGCTACATATGGGATATAATAATAAGTTAATAAACAAAAATTGTACCTACAAATAAAATAACATTTATAGCTTCATAGCAGAGTGATTCTGGACACCTAGAGCTAAGATGCTCTATTTCCATTAAGACTCATCCATCAGCCACTTTTCGCTGAATTCTGGAGGAAATATCTTATGACAATTGAACCCACAACCCCCCAATTTTACAGTCAACTGGCCTCATCATGCTAATTTAAAACAAATAAAAATCAACACATTATAATTAGACAGTATAAACACTGTACACTGTCAGTAGTGGTCGATCCGGCACGCGCTATGTAATTGGGTACAAATTGTTAATTGGCCAGATGCAGCTCATTTTCATTGTTCGATAACTTTGTACACTCGTATTACAGTATATAAACGATTATTTAAAATTATATCAACAGTGTATTTAAGGGTGCCAGGGTAGATACATTGGGGATGTCAGATTTTATGGTTTGGCTGTAGTTTTTGGGTTCAATTTGGCGATGATCAAAAATTATTAGCCAGCAATCAATCAGCTTCACGCTGTATCCCGCGCACAGTAGGATAAGCAGAGGGGATTTAGTGTTAAGATACTCCGTTTCCCATTTTCCGCTGAATTCTGGAGGCGGCGCGCTTTTCTGCTAGAGCAAATAAATGACAATATTTCGTTCACTCGAATGCAGGTCGAACCTACAACCAGTCGCTATTACAGTCATACATTTGTATCCCTGGCTATTTTACCACGACTGGCTTCAATCATCCTCCATCAACGTTAGGAGTAAATAATTAATTCTAACAAGTGATCATCGAATACATTAAGGTTGCGTTTACAGTTCGATCTTTATTTGGGTAAGTTTAATCACAAGCATACAGTCGCGCTTGTTCGACGCGACGATTGTGGGATTTCCACTAGAGAGAATGAATTTCATACTTTCATATCCTCGACCTAATAACGTCGTGGGATGCTTGTGGGTTCAAATTTGACTCTAGAATGTTGATATTTCAATTGTTTTAGATATAGGCATATAGAGACAAACCACTGTTTTGGGTACCACTGCGCCATCTAATAAATTCTATTTTCAACTTCACGCTGTACGAATATGGTACTCCATACCCCTCTGCTTAATTTTCAAGATATTGCGGAATTTGGAAACTCAACGGCTCTTTTTCTAAAGTATGCAGAACCTGGAACCTGATATAACAAATGCCTGTAGATGAGATTATTTTAAAGATAAAAGGAGGAAAACATAAAAAAAATCAAATCTAAAACTACAGTTTTTAAATATATTTTTCTTAATACAATGACGTGATTTATTAGTAGATCTTTTTGGCTTATTTGTCGAAGGCAGGCGTTGTATGTAAATTCGAAAAAAATTATATTAACATTTAAATTAGTTTCTTTTTTAAAATGTATGCTTGAGAACAATCTTTATTTTTATCCAACTGTGTCAGTAAAAAGGATAATGTTTATCGAGCCTATGCCTATATAATATGACTATTTTTGAGCAAAATGTCATCAAAATTGCACCCGCAAAAGAAAATAAAAAAATAATAAAAAGTGCTGCAAGTAGAGTCATCTTCTATATTTATTGGCAAAGAAAAATTTATCATTCATATGTATTTAGTACCACTTTTATACAAGTTTTTCGATATGCAATCTCAGTTGGACCCTTTTATCAGTCACCGGTTGAGCTGAAATTTGGATTAAGCCTTTTAATTATAATCAATAAGATGTCTGGAAACAAGACAACACATGGCGTTGTGCTCCGCTAATCTATACGCAATGTCTTAAAAAATGGAAGGCGCTGGGGATGTCCATGCTATATATAAAATAAAGCGTGAGTAAAAATATTTTATTTTTGGTGAAAATTGGACTTATACCATTTTACTAGGGTGGAAATGAAAATTATTTTATAGTTAGTCATGCAATAGGGGAATATTAGCATGATCGCTTCAACAATAACAGACAGCTGTTGATTGAAAAGATAAAATTTCCATTAATAATTCAAAATTAAGTTATTAATTTTTTACGTGGTGGTAGGTAATAGGTCAGAGGGAAGCTTATACAGCGTGCTCTACTAAATAAATACAGTTAGATATATTTTTTAATTCGCTTTGTCAGTTGTAAATGAATTATTTTTTTTAGCTTCACGCTACATTCCTAACATAGATTAGATTGTTGAGTTCTGCCACTCAACACGCAATGCCTCTAGAATTCGGCAGAAAATAAGGAACGGAGTGTCTTAACACTAGGTT
>DWGR01000254.1:0-26376 GCA_018247715.1 Heliconius burneyi
TCTGATTTCAGTCAGAAATCAGAAGAATCTAATTTCAATTAAGGTTATGAAATATCAGATTTTTCTTCCAATAGAAGAGTAAGTGAGTGTAAGGAATATTTATGATATTGTCGCTTGTTGGAATAGATACATTACCATTGTAATTTGAATACTTCGATCAACTATTCATATAGTTTATCGAACCTTGAATATATTAAGATTAGTGGACTTAGTGATAAGCCACTCTGTTTTCCACTTTAAGCCACTAAATTATGTGTTGAGTGACAGATCTTAACAACGCGATCAATCTAACCAAACCGGCGTCGCGCAGTATCACTTAAGAATTCTATATTTATCCCGCGTATCCCAGGCTAAGAGCTTAAGCAGAACAGGCAAAGACTTCATTCAGGAGCAAAAATTACATCTACGTCTGGTCAGGCAAAGTGGAAAAAGAAAATCATTCAGATTTAATTATTCCACCAAATGTAAATAGAACCTACGACCCACGTGTACACAACCAGATGCGACGCGAGTCAGCAACTTTCAACAATGAATTGTGATAAATATTCCAATAACTCATTATTGCAAAAGGTGCTCCAGAATAATGGGGGTTGTCGGCAAATTAATTAAACTCCCTCAGTGAGTACCAATATTTATGTCATATTATATCATGTGGTTCTTATTTGATGTTCGGTATCGAATTTGTATTACTATTTACAATAATGGTTTGGATTATCGATAATAACTTTGAAAATTGTTCGGCTAGTTATTTTCATTCATCTCAATTAAGTAATTAAATATAGTTTTGTATGATTTAATTGAGAAATTAAAAATTACAATTTGAATTCCATTTTGACATTTTAGTTTTAAAAACCCTCGTGCTCCCATGCCTATGAGTCCCGTAAATATAACATTTGTGTTTTCGATTTCAACTTGAAAAAATTAAGTATTAAATATTTTCTTTTTCTTGTTCAAGAAACGCGGACCTTAACGCCGCCATTACCCAAAAGTGGTTGATTAAAGCTTCTTAATAGTAACGTAGTGTCTATATTTGGTTTCCAAGTTCCCGCCGTGATTCAGTGTGAAACTAAAAAATAATCATTTAAAAATATTAACAGATTCGCGGTTATTTTATAACACCAGAGTTTTTCTGCACATACATCTAACAGCGAATATGAAACACGGAATATGAATTTTAGTTTTTGGCAGTAATTACGACACGAAAGGGGTTTGGAAAACTTCTGGCTACCCTGCTAATAATAAAACGTGAAGCAAAACATGTACCAAATTCTTATTACTTTAAAAGATAATTAGAATAACTTTTCTTAAATTTAAATACCTTAAATACAGGTGAGCAAGCCAAAAGAAATCCTTCACTTATTAGAAACTCAAAAGCTACTTTGTGCCGAATTCATGCCCATTAACGACTCTGAAACACCTCTATTATGTCAAGAAATTAATAAAACTTCTATGTATTGTTCTCGTCTTCCTTCTAAGTGTTGACAGTTCAATAATTTATTCTGCTCGCGTAGATTCATAATCTTCTTTTCGAAATATGAAATTCTTATTCAAACCTATTCCAAGTACTTTGAAGAGTTTGAACTGTAACTTGAGTTTTGACAATTTGTCACTTATTTCTTTGATCTCGGAATACATTTGAACTTTGCTCTTATTATGTTTGAGCCTTCTTCAGATGGAATTGAAAATTTTTACATATTGCACATACTTATATAATGTTATATTATATATATTTAAATATTTAAATTTATTAGTTAAATTCTTGGGAATAGCGAGTTCACCAAGCATTTAATATTTCAGCTTATATTAGATTCAGATACAGTTTGTAATGACAAACTATTTATATTTATTTTTAAGGCCGGTCGTGGCGCAGCGGCACAAGCAGTGACTGTATAACCTTCTGGTTGTGGGTTCGATCACCACTCAAGGAGATGAAATATTTAGTTACTGATGTCAAGACAAAACGCGGCGTTGAGTTCTTTCTGCCACTCAACACGCAGTGCCTCCAAAATACGGCAGAAAGTGGGGAAAGGCGTGTTTTACCACTAGGTACCCTGCTGTGGGCGGGATACAGCGTGAAGCTGATTTTATTTTGATTTTCGTATTTTTTCATTCACGATTGCGGAATTCATACAACACAACATTTTTATCTTGCACACACAACTCTCTCTTTATAAAAATTACTGATACAAAATGGATATAATACAAAGATATCACCATTAACTTTGATAGAACGACGAATTTTGAAACAAAATATAGATCGTCGTAACACAACGGTGCCTGTAGCATCTCGCTGAAAACGTTACGGTTATTGGTTTCATTTTCACACTGATGAATAAATTATTTTCATTTCCTGATTACAAGACAAAATACGGCGTTGAGTTCCGCCACTAAACACTCAATCTCCATAAATTCAATGAAATGTGAGGTTGGGTAAGTCCTCACATTAGGTTACCAAGCCAATATTTGTATAAGCACTCCTTATAGTAAAACAACTTACCCTCACTCACATTAAGATCAACTTAAGTCCATAAGTAAATTTCCTAACAAAAATATTTTCCGTCTGCCCTTTATTTTGACGCAAAACATTTGTTGGGTTTGAAAACAGGATAAACAGCATTACGGGAAATATTGTCATTGACGGAAGTCACCTCGGCCGGCCCTCGCTCAATTTCATAAAGCATACTCGCTCTCACCGAGATAAATAATGTTTATAAATGTTTTTGTAGGCGTTTTATTAAATTCTGACGCCTTTGTTGTATACTCGAGGCCGTCATGACGCATAAGGCTGTGATTGTAACGCGACGGTTTTGGGTTCGATACCCACTCGGAGAAAAATAAATATTATTTATTTTTATTTTTTATATCCTCACTCTGGAACCAAGGCAAAAAGCTCAGCGTTGAGTAAAGTTGAGCCAAGTAGCATGTAATACTTTGAAAAATACGGCGAAAAATGGGGAACGGAGTGTATTAACACTAGATTCCCTCTGCCTAACCTGCTATATGGCGGTATACTGCGTGAAGCTTTTTATTGTTACTTGATCATCAGTCATTAACGCTGAAGGTTAGCGCAGCAGCACAGCGTCTGATTATAACTGCGACTATTGTGAGTTCGATTCCACACGAAATAATAAATTATTTACATTCCTTTTTTTACCTATCTATCTTTCCCTCTTTCTTTCCTCATGTCTGTCTTACAAGTGAAAGTTCGGCGTTTAGTTCCAATCGTTCTCCTGCTGAGCTATTTATAATATTCACAAATCATTGCCGATTGAAAAGTTTTAGTTGTGGTTAATTATGAATAATATTTACATTTTAGCCACTAATTTCTATTTTAACCCATTAATATTTTATCTAACGAGATATTTATAATTTTCTTTGTAATACAGTTATTTCACTCGTATTATTATGAAAAAATACAACTATTATTTATTGCAGGAAAAATGGCAAAAATTGCTCCATCTATTATTTGAGGCGTATAAGATGAATATACAGGTAGAACTATAACAATATATCAGTTAGTAAAACCTACCAAGCGCCAAATCATTTGGAAACAATGAGTTCTGTAGTATTATTATTTAATTTATAATAGGTAAAGCATAACAACAATCCTTAAAAAATATTGTATTATTTTTTAAAGGCTATCCCTTTACATGTGTTAATATTTTTCCAGGGACACCAAGTCGAAAAATTGTAGGTTCGAGTCCAACTCATGTTAATTAAACACTTTAATGTCATTGCTCTGATAACGAGGTAAAGCGCGGCGTTGAGTACCGCTACTCAACATGCAAAGTTCTGATTATTGCGAAAAGCGAACAGCAGATTTTTTTTATAATCTACATTTTTTTTCTGAACCTTGAATCCTTTACACTCAAATCTAACCCTTTGGGTGCGAGGTGCTGTGTCTTTACGATTATTAGTTTAATCTGTTTTAAGCAATTTTGAATTATTCGTTATCATAGCTACTATGTTTGTAAATGTATTCTGTATTTTGTGAACTCATTAACGATGATGAGTTCTCTTGAAAGAGCTAGCTTTATTCTTACCAAGATAATCTTTATTACGGCGTAAGAACGTGACATACTGTGTCTACTGAAGCGAGATGAAATTAGAAGCATACATATACGAGTACATGCATTCGTTATCCCTCAGTTGGTACTAAATAAGTTTTCTTAATACAATGCTTGCTAGTTTAAATCATAAATATTAGAAAACGCCCTCAAAACATTCCTTTCTCCACTTATTTGTTGGTGATATACTAAATGAGCCAAAATTTGTAGCAAAATTAATTGCTTTATTGTTTTGAATCGAATATACAACCGTCGCGCTTACAGTCAGACTGTGCCGCTACGCTATATAGGCCATGGATCGGTTTAAGAATATATTACAAATAAATTAAATTTTAACAAAAAGAAAAACCGACATCTAACAACGAACTAAAAAGTAACAAAATAATTTTACAAAGATTTTATGATATTTTAGACAAGCTGGCTTAGTAATTTGATATTGTAGTAAGGTAGTTGTAGTTGTAGCTTAGTAATATGTAGTAAGGTCTAGATAAGGCTATGTAGTAAGGTCGTTGTAGCCTTTGCTTGACACCGACTTCAAACTCATGAAATCTTTGTAAAATTATTTTGTTACTTTTTAGTTCGTTGTTAGAAGTCGGTTTTTCTTTTTGTTAAAATTAATTTATTTTACGATTTTAAGTGATGAGTAGACCATAAAAGGATGCTTCTTAAATGAGTGGCGGTGGTGGTAGTGGTAGTTAACGATTGGTAGTGGTTGTCCTATATAAAATTTCACTTAATAAGGTGCAAACACAAAATTCAAACTAACATTGTGGTATATTGACTAGAACATACATACTAAAAATATTCTTATAACTTTATCAATTTCGACCGGATCCCATAATCGTAACCTTACCAAACTTTCACCAAACTATCTTTGAAGTATATCCTTTCAAATAAAAAAAATAATCATTGAAATCCGTTAAAGTTGAACTTGAAGTCGTAACAATATTACAGTATAATAAAATTTTTACCAAAAAAAGACAAACTATCAATTTCGACCAGATCCCATTATCGGAACGTTATCAAACTTTCACCAAACTATCCTTGAAGTTAAACCTTCCAAATAAAAAAAGAATTATCGAAATCGGTTGAAGTTATACAATATTACAGTATAGTAAAAATTTTACCATAAAAAAAAACAAACTTTATCAATTTTGACCGGATCCCACAATCGGAACCTTACCAAACATTCACCAGACTATCGTTGAAGTGTACCCTTTCAAATAAAAAAAAATATCGAAATCGGTTGACGTCACATTGAGTTATTCGCCCATTTGTCGGGTACATACCGAATGCAAATATAAGACTTATGTGATTTTCTCATAGATACCATTGTCAGAAAAAAAAGGGACCACATGGGAAGCACTACCTTTCAAATAAAAAAAATCATCCAAATCGGTCCACCCAGTCAAAAGGTAACAAATATCAAAATAAAAAAATACAGTCGAATTGATAACCTCCTTTTCTTACAGATGTCGGTTAAAAATAGTTGAGTCGACTTGACTAATTATAATAACTAAAGTAATGATTTTTGTCATAATGTCTTTTAATCCTTTGTGTCCAAGGAATGTTAGTGTCTAAGTTAATTCGTCAGTGAGTAAGAACTATGTTAGTGTCTAAAGAATTATATTATTATTTTTTATCTCTACTACAACATTTTTAATATTGAAACTTTTTGACTAACAGAACCCCAAAAACAACAATCGCACTAACTCAACACATACTCTACTGTTCGTGCAACAGCAAATTATTATTATCACATGCTGAGCCAAAATCTATGAACTAAAAGAATATAAATTATAGGTTTATTTATAGTGGGGAACTAAATACAAAATTCTCTCTTTTTTCCGCTTCCCTGTATTTAGGTAGACAGAGACAATAGAACAACAATTTATTCATAAAGATTTCCACTATCCAGATCCTAAGATCTTATCATTAGACTTTATCATCAGACAAGTTCGACGGTAACATGTTACTCGTATTGTTCTGTAACCTAAGTTACATACTCGTATGTATAGCTGGCAAACTTCTAGATAATATATTTATGTTTGTCTAGTGGGTCAAGTTTCTTAGATTTTACTAGCGGCCTGCAAGCTTAACTTAATGTTAAGACACTCCGTTTCCTAATTACCGCCAAACTTTCGAGGCATTGCGTTTAATGTGGCGGAACTCAACGCTGCCATTGTCCACGCGTTATAATTTCCAAATAAAATGTAATAAATGTATGAAAAAAGTTTTAAAGTAGCATATACCTACCTCCTACTTCATAGTAGGAGTCTATTTTCTACAAACGTAAAGTAAATAAAAATAAAACGTTGCAATGCAAACATTTTAGTGAGTTCTCTCAATGTGAGCTATGGAACTGAAACATTATAGAGGATTTTTGTATTACTTTTCTTTATAACTTGTAGAATGTCACTCTATTTGCTTAGATTGTATAAATATGCTAAGATATAATAAAAATATACAATTTATTATTAAAACTGTGTATAGTTATATAATATTTTAGTAAATTTTGAATCAACTTCACGCTGTATTCCGCACAAAACAGTGCAAGCAGAGAGAACCAAGTGTTAAACCACTTAGTTTCCCATTTACCGCCGAATTGTGAAGGCATTGTGTGTTAAGTGGCGGAAATCAACGCCGCGCTTTGATACCAGATGATACCTTTTGATAACTGCATTGATACCAGAGCGAAGAAATGAAAATATTAATTTAAATAAATATGTAATTTCCTCGAGGTGGGATCGAACCCACAACCAGCCGCGTTTAAAATCACATTTGTGCCCCTGCGCTACGACTGGACCACAAACTACAATTTTTTCTACTTTCTTTATTATATTTCGAGAGGAATATTGAAAAATTTATTCAAAACTTCACGCTTTTTCTTACAAAGCAGGGCAGACAGAGGGATCCTAGTGTTGAAACACTCTTTATTCCTTACTGACCGCCCAATTTTCACTGCCAGAAACTGCCAGTTGAGAGCGGGAAAATTATAATAATTTTAATAAAACTTTCCTCGAGTGAAAATCGAACCCACAGCCATCGTCCTCATAGCCAAATGTTGTTTCACTATGCCATGACGGATTTCATTAAAATTAAATTCGGTAATATTTATATTAACATGATATCCATATACAATTATCTAATTGATAATAAATAACATGAGAGGAACGAACGAAGACACAATTTTTTCCAAGAACGTATAAAAAAATAAAGTTAAATTCCCGTTTTGACGTTCGTCCCCAACTCCTGAAAGATACCTGCGAAGTAATTTCCAACATTAAAATGATTCCAAATGTAATTTTCCGAGGGAGATGTCCCCGTAATCAAGGAAAACCATCAAATAGGTTTATAACTGAGCCCCGCTGAGGATTCGTAAGAGATAAATTATATTTGACTAGCATTTGCACGAGACTATGTCTGTGTATATTTTGTTTTAAAATAATATCATAATATATATGATAATTTATATTCTAGTGAAAATATTCCATTCTTTTATTCTTATTAGTAATCCTTTCCGATCCGATCCGATCTGCTTATCGTTTTGGTTCACGTTGTATATGCACTTACTCATTTACAACTAATTACTATTTCTTACAGCGAGTAAGTGGCAAAAACATATTAAATTAAATGCGGATTCAAATATTTAAGTAAATTTATATATGTAATAGATTAAAAAAAAGGAAGATGCCGAGATCCCACTATTGATGTCAGAGAATAAATGCGACATCCCACTATTGGAGTAGGAGAAATAAGGGCCGAGGGGATGTTAATAATAAATGGGTAGAACATACGCGAACACATTAAACCAAATAATGATCTCTTTAAACGATATGAAACTTGGAGCAGTGCCGTGGACTTGTGACCACATTTGTAGGCTTCAGGTACCTTTGCGTTATAACAACACTCGCCTTTCACTGCTCCAGCCTAGTATAATTAGAAATAGGTCTTAACCACATCAATCGCCCGTGCTGTCTTTTATACGCTTTTCAGTGATGGATGTCACTTTGGAATGACATACAACGCTAGCTGATTTGGATATTCACTATTAAATAATGATTCTGCCTACATATATATTGGTTGAAATCGACTCTTTTATTTGTTTTTTAGCGGGAGCCCTAGTGTTAAGATACTCTGTTCCCCGGACATATATTGCGTGGGCGGAACTCAACACCACATATTGTCGGTTATTATCAGGGCTTTGCCGTTCGTGTTACAATTGAAATCAGAACGAGGAAATAAAAATACTTTTACTGAGTGGATATCGAGCCTTCTACCTTCTTGTTTAAAGTCAGACACTGTGCCGCTGCGTCAGGGTGGACTCTTTGAAACTATGAAAATGGGTTTCAAGTGAAAAAAAAATGATTTCATATTTAATATCAAATGAAAACTAACTACATTTAAATAATAAGACAGACAACTCCAGTTCGCAGGTAACGCAAATGAACATTAAGAGTGAGACGAATAAAAGTAGAATTAACGTTAATTAAGCTTTTGTTCCAAAGGACGCCGACAAAGAATCCTAATGAGCATAAATCTTTTTAACTTTTCGCGGTCTTCGTCCAGTTGCTAATGAGATACGTATTTAGAGTTCTGTGACGATTTTTGTTTGAATATAATGGATATATTATATAAGAAAGCTTCTATAATATTAAGCAATTTCTTATTTTAACATACTTATATTAGGTCGCCTTGCATATACTGTAAAATTGAACTTACAAACACATTCAAGTAAGAGTAATTACAATAACACGTATTTATCATTTGTGACTCAGTAAACGTCACAACGAAAAATATTATCGACAAAAAATATATTCTTTGATTACGGTGTTTCGAACGTGCCAGTTTAGCACATATCAGTTTACCAGCGGTAAAATGTATGAAGAAAAAATGAAATAGGTTTAAAAATATAACAAGCAATAGAATAGTTATAAATCACCATCGAAAAGAAAACAAGTTTGTCCTTAATCCAAATTAAACAATTTTTTTTTAAAAAAAGGACTGTTATGAAGCTTAGCTTAGTTATATTTACGGAACTTTGAGGCTTTGAGGCCGTCGTGGTGCAGCGCACAGGGGTGCCATTTTAACACGAGGGCTGTGGGTTCAATTCCCACTCGAGGAAATGAAATATTTATTTACATTTATATTTTAATTTCTTGGATCTGGTAACGAGGCAAAGCACAGCATTGAGTTCTGCCTCTCAACATGCAATGCCAGAATTCAGCAAAAAGTAGGTAACAAGACACTCCTCTTAACACAAGGTTCCCCCTGCCTATCCTGCTACCGCACACTGCAGGGTAGGCAGAGGCAGCAGTAGGGTAGGCATGAAGCTTATGCTACAATACAATAATATAATATTATCTAGTTACTATGGCAGTTCCGACTAGGCCGCATAGTACAGGAGATTAAAAGATTGCGTTTTGGAGTTCCAGGTATCCAGATGGTATCGAGGGTACTTGTGTTTATAATGTACTGTGCGGTTAGATAATTCAGCGGCAGGTTACAGGTCAAATAGTTCCCCAAAACACTCCTCATGATAAATGCGAAAGAGAACGCACAGCGAGGACACGTCTATACGCAAAAAACGTGTGAAGCCTTTCACAGATCTTTGGGTCCCCAACGTTTCGAAGGGCTCTAGCTCTTCCGAAGCCCTTGACCAGATTGTCCTTGACATAGCTGGCATTACTGATAGGGTTTCAAATGGGTGAACGACGATTTGCTTCACGGGAAAAGCTTGATATATTATCACTCAGTACTTCATCTATCTTAATCTATCAAACTTCTCATCTGTCTCATACTTCGATCTAATACATATTTATTAATAAAAACCAACTAATTACCTCCTAATATCATGTTATGCACAGAAAAAGGGATAATTTCTATTGAAATAAAAAGTTGAGGCCAAGTTATCAATCAACGCGTTTAAATTTCAAAAGTTTTATGAAAATTTTTAAAACAAAAAATAACGGATGGCGTAATCTCTGCTCGCTGATTAATTAATTTAGTCCTAACGAAAAGGGGAACTCACACAATGGAAATAAAAAACTTTGAAGACTCGGTGCGGCTGATCTCAAAAATTATTAGTAGATCGACTCTAAAAATTACAATCCCTCGCTGGTGTGTCAAGTGGTGACGAATGCGACTTTAGGGATGCCACCCAACACGTCATGTCTGGAATGGCAGGAAACTTGCCCCACGACAGCCTCTATAAATCGAGTATTAAATATTGTAAAATTGCCCGTAAATGATAACGATTAATTAACAAGCCTCCAATGATGTCGAGGATAACCCTCAATACAATTCACAGCCGCAACTGCGGCCGGTACTGATATATATCTGTGTAAAGTTCTTGCAATGTGATAATTACCTGAATGTTATACATTGCTTCTTAAAAATGGTGGGTTGGATTTATTTATTTAATTTAATAGTTTAAAAAGATTCAAAAAAGCATAATTTTTTCTACAATCACATTTTTGTCACCTTCACGCAAGGGCGACGGCTTCGATTTCCACTTTATATTATTTTTTTTATTTCTTATCCCGGGTAGCGAGGTAAAATCAACTATAGAAATTCCCTTTGCCATACGATATCCTTGATTATTGCTTCTTTATACTCCAAGAGGACCCTTCTAGCTAAATTCAAGGTTCTACGCCGCCTATGTACTCTAGACTGTGCTCTGTTTGCTGTTATATAACTCAGTCAGCAAGTAACGCAGGGGACTTAACTAAAAATAAATCAGCTTCACCCAGTTTGAAGTCATCCGTTCCCCACTTTTTGCCGAATTCTGAAGGCATAGCGTGTTGAGTGGCTCAACGCCGTGCTTTGCCTCGACACCAGAGCGAACAAATGAAAATATAAATTTTAATAAACATTTCATTTCCACGAGTGGGGATCGAACCCACAACCAGTCAATTCTATAAATATACAGATAAATACATGTATTTACATGTTAAACATATGTTATATATATATATATATATATATATATATATATATATATATATTATTAACATAATTTACATTAAGCTCAATAATTACAGCATGTTGAACGTTAGCTAATAAAGTAAACAGCGTCTGATCAATGGTTATTGTAATCAGTTGATTAATACAAACCGCTGCGTCTGTAGTTCACCGCAAATATTGGCATTCTAGCCGTCACGCTAATATGTGCTGTATTACACTTTAATATTAGTTTTTGTGGTGAACCGAGGTAAGTCAATTCGATTACTGGTTTAATTATTATTTTTTGTTTAAGTGGTGTTAGTTGTGTCTCTGAAAGTAAGACCGTTTCTGTCTGTTAGTATGTTTGAACGTCATTGGCATCTTAAATAGTATCTCAAATATTTTGATAATTTCTGCCTATTGTATGTATGATATATGTGTCTAGATATGTTACGTATTTACGAAGTATAAGTAACTTTTAAAAATATAGTTTTTTTTTTCAAAATATTTTAGGTGGCGGAGCTCCACGCCCTGCGGAAATACTATTTTTTTATATAAAATTAATTTTTTTTAATATTGAAATATTAAATACTTTATTTCCTCGAGTGGAAATCGAACCCATGACTGGCCTCAGCCATGCCATGACTGGCCCCAGTCTTTTTCTTACTACTTTCAAATATACCTATAGCATAAATAGTTAGTCATATAAATAACTAGAAACCTTACAAAGTAACAATATACTCTACCATTTCCGTTATTTTCTACAGTAAATATAAAGAAAGACGTTCGGGTATAAAGATAACAATGTAAGAGAGAACTCTTAAGAGCAAAGTTAAATAATTCGATAGCATTTCAACTTCCGATGTCTCTAACTACATAATGATGGTACCTTGTATTTGTTTTATTTAAGAAACCTATTTTTAAGACATTGCATTCTCTACGTACCCGAAAATTTTCGAGACAAGTCGTAGCGCACATGGGAATTATAGAATGCCATTCTAGGAAAAAAGTGTCTCGAAAATTAAGTGGAAAGAGGAGAGCAGAGTATCTTAATATTAGGATTCCCCTCTGCCCACTTTAATATAATTACAGCATTATGCAAAAAAAGACTGAAGTTATCTTCAAAAAAATATATATGTTAACAGATAAATTTAGAAATATGAAATGAAATAATATATTTTGGAAAAAGTCATAAATTTTTTATGATGTTTAAAAATAAATAACTCTAAATAACTCACTGGTTCACAAACTCTCAAACTTACTGTGCGGTTTACTCGAAGTGAACTTCTCACTTACAGCGAACTTAAATTATAAACTTGCTCGCGGCTATCCATTAAGTAAGGCGCGTTATAAGACGTTTCTTATATACATATGTATGTATGTATGTACGTATATATAACTTATTATGTATTCAATATATCATCAATATATAACTTATTATGTATTGATGCAGCTTGAGTGACACAATACTTGTACCTCTGCGCCACGACTAGATTCAAGCAACCAAACTGTGGGTTCGATTCCTATTAAACAAAATGAAATACTTTCCTGAAATATTTTCATCGGTGTGGTCATGCGGCCAATTGAGGCTTTGAGTTCCGCGAGTCAATACAACGCATCCAGAAAGAAGTTAGTAAAAAATGGTATGCAAGGTGAGTAAATAAGGGCGCGGTGGAACAGCGACTGACTACAATGATGATGTTTGTGAGTTCGATCCCCGATTGGGGAAATATATTTACTTTCTTTTGTTTGCTCAAATAAGCCACATATAACAACAGAGTTTATTCTGTCGTTGCAATGTACAATTGAACACACGCCATCTGTATAATTGACGTCTTCATAACTTTATGTTATCACAGACTGTTTCTATTACATACATAATACATCATTTTACATTTCTTTTAGTGGAATCAAACTCACCACCTATCGCGCTTACAGTCGCACGCTTGTGCCATTGTGCCACAACTGTCTCATTTTCCATATTAAATGCACTCTAAAAATAAACAGAACAGGCTGCAATACGAGGCCTCTATTGCCCACAATCTGCCCCCGGAATTCTAAGAGCGCTTTGGCATTGTCATTCAGAGGCTTCACCAATTTTACTATAAAAGTATTTTAATCTGTGGTCCACGGGAAATTGTTGCGCGCCAGCAATTTATTCAAATTTACAATAACATGTTTACATACAAAAGTAAAAGTTCGTTTACACGATGGATTTTGAACGCGCGAAAAAGAAAAACGTAAAATATTTGTTTGCAGAGATTTTTTTACAATAACCTAGGCCGTCGTGGGGCAGCGCACAAGTGTACGGGTAAATGCGACGGTTGTGAATTCGATTCCTACTCATCACATAAAGGAGGGAGGAATAAGGGAAATTAAAATATTAATATACTAGCGGCCTGCAAGCGGCTTCGCCCGCTTGAAGTACATGATCCATTTAATAAACAGAATTGACTGACCATTCACACACAATCGAATAATCCAATATCAAAATCGAATCCAAAATAATTAATCGAATCGAAAATATTTAATTGAGAACCTTGTTTTGAAAGTCGGTTAAATATACATATCTTGCACTAACAAATACAGATTTATTATAAATGTAAGTATAGATATGGATTGCTTTATAATATATTTGCAGGCAAACTCATGCCTTGAGTTCATTCAAATGCTGATAGCTTTTTTTTAATGAACCGATTTGGATGAATCAAACTTAAGATGTTAATTTGAATTAAAGCAAAGCAATTGGTGAAAGTTTGATACTTCAAGCTTTCACCAATTGCTTTACCGATACCGATTACATATTTCAATGTCATACAGACAGACAGACGGACCGACAAACAGACAAAGAAGAACAAGAAATTAAAAAAAAAAGTATTTTTACCTTTTCTTATTCTTTTTAAGTGTCCTAGAGGGACACTTAAAAAGTCCATAGTCCAAAGTCCATCTTAGTCAAAAATACTAAATGTGTGACAAAAGAAATTCGAATTAGCATCTTAGATTTAAAATAAACAAAAAAGATGAAGAAACGTTAACAATAAACGTTAATGAAAATTATTCAATACCAAGCTAGAGAGTGTCTTACCTTTTTTACTAATTGACGCCGTAGCACAGTGGCATAAGTGACTGTAGGCACGACAACGGGTTCAATCTCCGTTCAGGAGAATGAAATATTTATTTTATTCATTTTGTCGCTCTGATAACAAGGCAAAGCGCTGGGTTAAGTTCCGCCACTCGCAATGCCTTGAGCGTAGGAAAATGGGAACGGGGCGTTTCAACATTCACTCTGAAGAGTCTGCCTGTTTGAAGTTAAAAAAAAAACAATTTTATGCAAAACAACTGGTCTAACATACAAAACACATTTCCTTTTTTATGCACATTTAAATCCTCCTTTTCTGTGTTTTGATGTCGCATCTTTTATTACTTAGAAGCATTTTTGGTAGCGCTAGACTTAGTAAGAAGCTAAGCTTTGAGTTTCACATACTCAACTTAAGTACATTAGTTACGAAAGTTTACTACCGACTCCATTTCCTAACTGGGCTAAAGTCGGTGAATGTATTAGATTAGAGACAACGTTTACTAGGCTTCAGTTATGATTAAGCTCATTTACATATAGGTATGTGAAAATTTGTTAGTGACTTCACTTTACGCGAGTTCTTCACTCGAATATAACTTTATCTGTATACCGTACGCAGCAGGGTTTGGGATCCTAGTGTTAAAACACTTCGTTCACATTATAACACGTTCCCCACTTTTAGAGAATTCTGGAGGTATTGCATGTTATGTGGCGGAACTCAATACCGCGTTTTAGCCTCTTTACCAGAGCGAGGAAAAAAATATCAAGTAATTCATTTCCAGGGTATACACCCACAACCTGTCACGTTCAGTCACACGCTTGTGCCTCGGCCATTCCAACAAATTTTATATATATTTTTTCCATTTGTTAGTACCTATCTTATCTTTCACTTCTAATAAATCAAACCCAAAAATCAAATATTTAGAATTAAATATGTACTGCTATCAGTACAAGAGGAGTAGAAAAATCAGTACAAACTGATTAAGACGCCGTCGTGGTGCAGCGGCACAAGGGTGTAACTGTAACGGGACGGTTGGGACCCACTCGAGGAAGTGAAATATTTATGTACGTTTATATTTTCATTTCTTCTCCCTGGTGTCGGGGCAAAGCGCGTCGTTGAGTTGTGCCACTCACCACGCCCAGAATTCAGCAGAAAGTGTGGAACGGAGTGTCTTAACGCTAGGTCCCCTCTGCCTACCCTGTTGTGTGCGGGATACAGCGTGAAGTAGAACTGATTTAGACCAAACTAATGAAATTCTATCCACACTATAGACCAACACATACAAATACAAAGCTGACTTTACACCTTACAAACTATATATAACATTTCAGAATAACATAAAAAAATATAATGCAGAGTACATCAAGTGTATTAGCTCTTATTATTTCAATATAAGATGAAATTTTAACCCTTATTACACGAGAAATTAATGTCTTGAAATTCCACTCTTTAAGAGTTAAGATATAAGAGACAAGATAGCAAAACGAAGACGAAGATATAGAAATAATATTATATAGCATAACCATTATAGCCAGTCGTGGCGCAGGGGTACAAAGTGTGATTGTACCGACTGTTTATGGATTCGATCCCTATTCGAGGACATGAAATATTTATTTAAAATTTATATTTTCATTTGCTTCGCTCTGGTGTCAAATCAAAGCGCTGCATTGAGTTCTGCCACTCAACACGCCTCCAGAAATTGGCAGAAAGTGGGAAACAGAGTGTCTTTGTGCTTGATTCCCTCTGCCTACCCTGCTGTGTGCGGGATACAGTGTGAAGCTGAGAAAAAAAATATACTTATTATTACTTATGCAAAACGGCATAATGTCATTTCTATTAGACTAGAACAACAGTCTCTTAATATTCAACCCTGCACAGATCTTGCAAAACTTTACGATCATTACAATTCATTTTTTACACAAGGTCATAAAGTAACTACCGTACACCTGTCTGGCCTCTCAATTTTGTCCCTCATAAATTATTTGCGGTCGACGCAGATGTGACAGGGGTTCCTGAGATACAGGATACGCATTAGAGAAAATACCAATTCGCTGCTATATGCTATAGCATTCACGAAATAAAGGCCAATTTCCCTTGATATAATTGATTTTGTAAGAATACTCGAGGCGGTATAGAAGCCTCAGTCACTTTGAAGAATGGTTCCAAAAGTCAAAAAGTCCCACACAGTAAGTTATATTATATAATTTAATATACGTATTCTATTATTTTGAAAATTAATTAGTACATTGTCATTTTGGAAATTATACAATTTTATATTTATCAAGGAAACATACCTATTTGTGACTACTTAATATAAGAAAAAGAATATAGAAACCCAGTGTTTTTACACTCTTTTAGGAGGCCACTCACCATGCAACGCGACAACACGCACTTTTTCAAAAATTAGGCGTGACGATCAGGAAGTATTAATACTACTATTAATAATATTATGTAAGAAAAAACGTACAGTTTTTTTTTGGAACATGAAGTAAATTCTGTTTGCCCTATTGGCTTTTACAGCCACACCGTTTGGGTAGGTAAGGGGGTACTCTATCCCTGAAGAAAATTGAGCACTAAGTGGCTGCCTGTGAGGAAGTCGACGACTGTAAGCGGCCCCTGCGATACTCAAACCTTGGCTTGCGGCCAAGGCCAAGGTATGTATTGAGGCCGTCGTGGCGCAGCGGCACACGGGTGTGACTGCAACGCGATGGTTGTGGGTTTGATCCCCACTTGAGGATGTGGAATATTTATTTTCGTTTATATTTCCATTTCTTCGCTCTGGTGTTGAGGCAAAGTGTCTTAACAAAAGGTTCCCTCTGCCTACCCTGCTGTGTGCAGATTACAGCATGAAGCTGATTTATTTTTAATTTTCTAGTTTACTTTTTACGTTCACAAAGACTGCGTTTTCATCCAGAAATATCTAAAGTGAAGTAATCTGCCTACAGCCCAAGTTCATATTTCGGTAGACCGTGTTTAATAAAAAGAAACGTGTGTATTATATTATATAATAGAAAGTAACAGCGACAGGCTGGAAGCAGGTGTCTGCTATAATCAGGTTCCAAAATTGTATAAGGCTGGTTTTACACAGATGATGTTAATATGATTGATATAAATTACCTTTATAGTTTAATTTACAAATTTTCTTCTCTAAACATCTAATACTGACGACCGAAACGCGGCTTTGCCTGCTTAAATGTATTACATATATTATAGCCAAATTATAAAAAAAAACTGGTTAAGTGCGAGAGGCAGTCCCGGACCGAGACTTCCGTTCCAATTTCATGATAAACTCCAACTTCCAACTTACTTTAGCCCGTAAAGCACTCTTGCACTCTTTTTATATAAAGAAAACTACATATATAAGTTTATTATGATTTTTTCTGTGCTTTAAGAGCCCATAGACTTAAAAGTTTGATAATAATTTCAGATATCTATGTTAGCACTCATGTTCCATTTTTAAAAGTTAAATTGTCAATATTTGCGAAAAATCTAATGGAAATATTTTTTAAGAGTCCATATAGGTACTCAAGATAAATACGAGTATAAGGTAAGTTACCAAAAATCCTATTAAAACGAATCATAATCCTTAAGAATATATAAAATTAAATTATTATTACAAAAAAAAACTTTTAAAAATTAAACCATAAACAGAATTCACCAACATTTGAACGAAGAATACGCAATAGTTACTAAAAATGAAATAAGCTTCACGCTATATCCCGCACACAGCAGGGTAGCCAGAGGGAATGTAGAGCCGTTCGATCATTAGGGATCCAATGAGCTGTGAAAGGCTTGACACTTTGGATTTGCGTAGAGACGTATCAGACGTCTCCTCGCTGTGCGTTCTCTATCGCATTTATCGTGGGGAGTGTTCTGAAAAACTGTTTGACTTGTTACCTGCCGCCGAATTTTCTAACCGCACAGTACGTCATAAATAAATATCATCCACACCACCTGGATATGTGGCACTACACTACTGTACGGTTTCGTAGGAATATCCTTCCACACGCCACGGAATTGAGGAATGGCCTACCCGCGGCAGTGTTTCCAGGTCGATAAAACATGGGTACCTTCAAAAAGCGCGTCTATCTCCACCTTAAAGGCCGGCAATACACCTGTAGCTCCTCTGGTGTTACACGGGGTCGTGGGCGGCGGTGATCACCTACCTTCAGGTGACCCGAACGCTCGTTTGCCTTGTGCTTGTCCAATAAAAAAAAAAGGTTCCCCACTTTCTGCCTAATTCTGGAGACATTGCGTGTTGAGTGGTAGAACTCAACGCCGCGCTTTGACTCGACACCAGAGCGACGAAATGGAAATATAAAAATTAATAAATATTTCACTTCCTCGAGTGGGGATCGAACCCACAACCGTCACGTTACAATTACATGTGCCACATAGCCAAACACACACTAAACCATATTTCAAAACAACGATTGTTAAAGTTTACTCATAAATACCGCCATTATAGACTCGACTTAAGTGAAGCTTTCGAGAAAAACGCGATCCAGTAATAATTCCCTCGAAACCTCTAACTAGAAGTTAGCATACAAATGTTCACCGCTATACTTACTTTGGAAATACGAATAGAAAGTAAAGCAATTTTGCCAATATATGTATATTTGAATATTGTATGGAGTGGGAGAGTTAGGGCCTAATGTGTGAGATTGAATGGACACGTTTTTATAATGTATTTGCTAGCTACCCGCACATGGATTTTCCTGCGTGGTTTTTGATTTTATTTTTGTAGAATTTATTTTTCAAAATAAATTTAATGATTTCTTTTAATGAAGAATTTCTTTTAATCTTCTTTGTACATATTTATTATTATGAACGTTGACGTCAAACTAAACACAGTTTACAGAATATGAAAACAAAAGAAAATGATATTAGGTTTATAATTTACACAATAAAAATAAAAATGGGATATTAATTAAGAAACCTTTTTAAGCCCGCTATGATTCACGATAAACAACAGTAACAGACCAAATATATTTTTTTCATTTAAAGCCACGTCGCATACAATTCAAGAGGGCGGAACCGCGAATGAGTTATAATATTGCTTTTTTTCTGCGTCAAATTGTATCCTGCACATACCAGGACAGACAGTAAGAACTTGAGTACCTATTTTTATGACCCTCCCTTTCCATTAAGACACTTCCGTTCCTCACATGCCCCACTTTTGGAGGAGGAATCGAACCCATTACCTGTCTTGTTTGCGTGAACGCTTAATCCTGCACCACAACCGGCTGATATTGTTGGTAGCTGATATTCAAAGGATAAGTAAATGTATTTTATTGTGAGTAAATAGTAACATATTTTTAGTCAAAATAAGCAATCGTAACGTGAAACTTCCTAAATCTTCCTGCAATGTTCTTGATAGCTCTACTTGGTCCACCGAGCACGAAACCTCAGGTGCAACGTTTGACTCTAACAAAGCGTGTTCGATGTGAATTTTGATATAAAATTGTATTATTTTCAGCCGCACAATATACAACGTGAGACTAGTCGCAGAGGCACAAGCATGCTATTATAAACGCGACAGGTTGTGGGTTCAAATCCCACTCAAAGAAATTAAATATTTAATGTTTTCAGTTCCTCGCTTTGGTAGCGAGACAAAGCGCCGCGTTGACTCACCAGTCAAACTTAATATGTACCTTTTTTTTATTTTTTTTATGGAAAAAGCATGGCAAGCGAGCGTACGGGTCACCTGATAGTAAGTGATCATCGCCGCCCACGACACCGCGTAACACCAGAGAAGCTACTGGTGCGTTGCCAGCTTTTGAGGTGGTTGGGCACCGGAGCTCGGCATTACCTAATGCGAAACGCAGTGGCATAAAGCCGGTACTTCACGCCGGTTTTAAATGCCGGGGGTGGTCATGATCCGGTCGAGTCTACCCATGCGTGTCGCCATTGCTGGCAACGTGACTCTCCCACTCGTACTTTAGTAGCCTCTTACGACACCACCAGCAACAGGGTGATCCTATTCTAAGCCGGGAACACACGGCTAAATGGCGGAAAATGAGGAACGGAAGCATCTTAATGGGAATTGAGTTCTTACCACTAGGTTCCCATATTCCTCCTTCCTACTTGCTATGTGCAGGATACCGCGTGGAGCTAAATAATAATAATATTTTATTTAAAAACAAGTTCCTTGAGAACAGTCCCTTGTGGTACAGTGAGGCAGGGTGGGACTGCAGACGTGATAGTTTTGGGTGTGTTCCTTGTTTAGGGAATGATTTTCTAGCTCTGATAAAAAAACGCGTTGTATAATTCTACCGAAATGTAGATTAGGGTGTCACAACAGTAGGTTATATAAATTTGTACGTTATCTGCCTCCTTTACAGCGGCCTACTTAAGGCGTGATGCTCTCCAGTTGCGATACAAAATAAAATATATGTAATTTTTAACATTCACTCGTTAACCGAGAGTTGCTTTACATATTGATTTGAAAAAAGAAATGAGTTTCAAAAAGAATATAACATATTGTTTCCACTACGTACTGTTACAAATACAAACTTTTTCGACTTTTTCAAACACTGTTCTCGCCACACCGGAGTATCTATGTCAAATAACTACATCTAGGCGTAGTTGTATTTAGAATCATGCAGTCCATATTTTTTTCACCTTCACGCGGAACCTGAGTGTTATGATAACACAAGTGTGCGATTGTGAGTGAGTGGCGGAACTCAACACCGCGCTTTGCCTTGACACCAGAGCGAAGGAATGAAAATATAAATTTAAATAAATATTTAATTTCGTCGATTAGATTGATTTCAGGATTGAACCCACAACTATTTACAGTCACTCCTACGCCACCACGGCCTTAATAAAAATTATATGTACGAGTATATGTTAAGATATATAAATAATATATGAACTAATAAGTAAATCCTCTCGACCTTAGCAAGCACACACGGTTTCTCTGAAGGGCACTCGATGCCTCGGTGGAGAGTTCATCAAAATAAAGACAGTCGTACCTCCCCACTTGAAAGTAAATTATCGATACAGGATTGTGACGTCATGAGAATATTTGGTCCATATTTATTTGTTCTGGGAATAATGGCTTTAGGAGTTATCCTGTTGTATATATTTTGCGATTAATATGAATAGGTGAAAAATATGAGTGGCATATTGAGTATACCGGTACTCAATACGCAATGTATCCAGACTTCAGCGGGAAGTGTCTTAATGAGAACGTGTCTTAATACTAGGTTCCCAGGTTCCGTTTACCTGTCTTGCTGTGCGGGATACAGCTTGAAGGTAGAGAAAAATATATATATGAGTAGGTGCTATAGTAACGTAATGTGACATCGTTTGCGTAAAAACCTAATTGTGCTCTTGCGGGACGATAACCTCAGCCATAATCATATTATTTTTAAATAAATATTTTTTTATGGAAAACTCATTGTTCATTGCAATTTCTATTTTTTTTAAGTTTTAATAAGGCAAAACCCCTCCCTCCTCCCAGGCTTTCTTATAATGATGCTGGATAGTAAGATTGTTTTGTAACAGTCTAGTATTACACTGTAACTAGCTCGTTATCTCTATTCAGATTACTTGGAAATTCGTTATATGTTAAGGAATTTTGAAATCTATGAAAATAAGAGCTAATGAGTTTGTTTGGTTAAACGTGATAATCTTACGAACTACTGCTTATTTACGCTTGATTAAGAAGCTTTCAACAGAAACAAAAGATGAGAAGAGAGAACCGGTACTGAAATATACAGTCAAAGTTCCTTCTATATTGAACCGCGATAAACTTTCGTCTCTCATAATCTTTTGCTTACTTTTATTTACAGAAAATCTCGGAGTTAGTTTAGACACACGTTGAGAGTATATTAAGTGTCTACACAGCTTGTCTTAATGCTTCTTCTTACTTTGTATGAAGTATTATTTTTGTTTAGGACGACACAATTTAGGTGACATTATATTTGTGAAAATTTATTGGCTTAGCTGTTTAAATTGAATAAATATTCAGTTTGTAATTTGTTTCTATTAGACTTAGAGTTTAAGCAAAGGTTATTTTTAACTTGAAAATGAAGAGCTGAGAACTATGTAATATTTAAATGAAATAAAAACGAAGAAAACTTTTGCTGAAAGACTTTCGAACACTTTGCAATATTCTGCTGTCAATATAATTATTATATCTAACTACCGTCAACGATTTTTTTAATTGTCGTGTATTGCCCAGGTTTCTTGCAGAATTTATCTTGTTGTATGTTGCTGATTTCTTTGGTTAAAGACAAAGAGCAGCGTTAAGCTCTTCCTTTCAACCTCCAGTAACAAACATTTTGATAAAAAGCGTATAATGTAGTCCTTCAATGATTTGACTTTTGCGTTTTCTTTTATTCTATCTACGCTATAAAAAGCTATAAAAAAGTAAGCTATAAAATTGAGACAAAATTCTAACCTAGTACTACAATAAGACACCACTGCTCCATCACTATCAGCACTCAGCTGTAGTTACTCAATCTGTAATATAAAACGATGCAATTACAAAATACAATGCTTTGTTTGCTTCAAAGAAATGAAATACACTTCTATATGAGCTCGTATATATTCAAACAAAGCTGTTTTAGCTTTAGCTGGGAACTGAGCGTGATGTCAGTTCGCTTCGTTCAATACTTGTTATAAATTGTGAAAACAGATTTTGCTGCAAATGTATTGGTTGGACTTTAGTATCCAACTGATATTAACAATTTCCGATTTATCCCGCAGAAGTAAGGGAAATCTGGTGTTAAGACACTCCGTTGTTGTTGTTTAGTTGTAGACTTACAGTCCAGCTTTTTCTTATTACTAGGGCGCGCTTACATACAGATGATGTTCTTTTCCGCCACGATGGCCTTAATAAAACATTTTAAAAAATCAAATCAGCACACAGGGTAGGCAGAAGAAACCTGTTTTTTTTTTATGGTAAAAGGACAAGGCAAACGAGCGTTCGGGTCACCTGAAGGTAAGTGATCACCGCCGCCCACGACCCCGTGCATCACCAGAGGAGCTACAGGTGCGTTGTCGGCCGGCCGACCTAGTCTTAAGACACTCCGTTCCCCACTTTACACCGAATTCTGGAGGCATTGCATGTTGAGTGGCAGAACTAAACGCCGCACTTTGCCTCTACACAAGAGCGAAGAAATGGAAATATAAATAATTCTATCAATTATATCACAGTTCTATTTTTTAACTTATATGAAGACCAATTATATCACAGTTATATTTTTTTAACTTATATAGATATGTTAGAAATGCTCACGCATGTGTAATAAAAGCCTCCCTCGAGAGACATGAACCTGGAGGGAGCCAACTTTCTACGACACTAGTAACTGCTCTATAGAATATAAAATGTCATTTCTAGGTTTTCTAGGTTTTCTAGCGTATAATAAAAAGCAGGTTACGATAATAATCTGTGCCAATATAAAAAAAATATTATTATATATTTAAAAAAAAATCAAAACTCTTAATGTAAGATTTTTTTATTTACATGGTAGTGGAGGCAATAGGAACCTAATGTTAATACACCTTGTTCCTTATTTTGCACAATATTTTTCAGATACTGTGTGTTGATTAACAGACATCAACATCACATCGAAAAGTAGACATATTAAAATAATTATAATATAATCGGTTCATCCAGAGAAAATTATTACACTGCACCATAAAGGCTTCTTTTATTAGATAAAAAATTACATGAGAGGGAATCGAATCTACAACCAGCGCACTTGAGCATATGCGTCTCGACGGCCTCATTTGAGTAATAAAATCCTTATAGATATATTATAAACCCATTTTATCTTAAAGCTAGACAAAAACCTACGCCTCAATACGTTTTTAAAACAAATCTTTTGAGTATAATCCCATACACATACATATGTATGTATGGAACACACAAACATAAACATAGCACACAGATATACATTCGAAGTTGCTATCGTTTGAGATGAGCTACCATTGTTCGCTGAACAAAAGTACAATACGAACGGGATGCTGTATTTGGTGTAACTTATAATCAAGAGATGGGTAGGCTTGATGATGAAAGCTTGTTGTAATCTTTAGATGAATATTTTTTTTTACAATTTTACATTAAGGCTTATGTGGCTTTGGAAAACTGTTACATTGGGACAGTTGTGGATTCTGTTGTTTTCTGTTGTTGAGACAGTTGTGGATAATTATTTAAAGTAAATCTTTAAAGTATATATACATATACTTAATAATTACAGCTTCATGCTTATCCCGCATATATTAGGTTAAACACGTGGAAGGGATAAGAGTTAAAACACTGTTTCCATTGCTCTGTCCAATTTTCGATGCAAAGCGTGTTAAATAGTGAAACTCAAAGTTGTACTTTGTCTCGTTTCAGGAGCCAGGAGACGATAGTATTTAATTTCCCCGAATGGGAATCGGTTAAATGAACAAGTTTCCTTCAATATAATATAAGTTCATTCGTTCAATGTATGCCGGTGGTAGCTTAGTGTTCATTCAACAATACAAACGTACTTGCAAAAGTCTATTTTAATAAAGAATATTTCGAGTTTGAATTTATATTAAAAAAATAACACATATATTATTGGGTAGAGAATCCCAAAGATATAAATATATTTTTGAACAATAAGCAATAAATCTTAGACTGTCGTGTCTCGAGGGCACAAGCATGTGATGCGACGGTGTGAGTTCGTACTTCCGGTTGAAAACTCCGTTCACTTCTTTCCGAGTGCTACTCGTTCACTACTTAGTTTCCGAGTACTTTTGAGTGGCAGAACTCAACGTCGGGTTTTTGCTTTGGTGCCAGAGCGGAAAATATGAAAATATTAATAACTAGTAATTTATTTTCCCGAGTGGGGATTGAACACACAACTGTCGCATTACAGGCCAACCTTTTTGCCCTGCGCCACGACATTCTTCAAATATTATGAAAAAAAAAGGGATGATTGAATAAAAAAACCGTATATTTGTATTAAGCTGAGCTAAAAGCTACTTTATTCGTTTTAAGATTAAATAAATGTTTCACAGTCATTTATGAAATATTTCACTTCTGAAAATTCACAAAGCAAATATTAATAGTTAGAAGCTCGGACGATAAGCGTAATGTAAAATTAAATTAGAAACTCCTCATTATGAAAGTGGTCTCTGACCGAGATATTAAATGTTTTAGTAATCTAATATGTAGTAGTATCATTTTATTACTTAACGAATGTAAATGTTTTAATGTTTTAGAGAGTAGAAAAGTTTTATTAAGAGAAAATAAAGATTTTTTCCATGCTGTAATCCGCATGTAGGCAAAGGGAGTCTGGGAACCAGGTGGTGGAAGGGACCCTGGACACTTCGAGTCCCTACTTTCCAGTGTATTCTAGATGTACTGCGTGAAGCGTTGCGTAACGCGACGCTGCTTTGTTTAGTTACTACATTAATGCGATGATTTGTCTTGTTACTACAAGAAATGCAAATACTAAATATTTAAAATCCTCGAGTGGGAATCGAACCCACAGCCTGTCGCGTACAGTCGCACGCTTGTGCCCTTGCACCACGACTGAATGACCGAGTTAATTAATAACCATACAGTCTGTATCATGTCCATGTAGTCAGTTGTACTAGCGAACGGCTCGTGGTTTCGCCCGCTTTACACACACAATTATTTAATTACCAATATAGCTTTCAAATTCTAATAATTATTAGACTAACAAACTAAATTTTAATTTTCTATACATTGAAAATTAAAGTTTGAGCCAATTCAATAAAACAGATGTTACTTTACAACCATTTAATTCAATCAAAAATATTATATATATATATATATATATATATATATATATATATATATATATATATATATATGTGTTGTTAACATACAGTGATATGGGAGCACTGTATTTAAAACGGTTGACCTGAAAATGTATATTTATTCTTATGAAATATTCATACGTGACATATGCTTTTGGACCGTGACAGTCAGTCAGCGCCTTTGAATATAGGAATAAAGTAATCAAAATATGAATTTGCATGTAAATCACTTTCATCTAGTTCCAACGAGTTCGGGCGACCAATTATAACTTAATGCTGACATGTCGGTGTATTTATATGTACTCTGTGTTATTTTTGTTTTTTTTTTTTTAATTTTATTTCTATTTTTTTTATTTTACTCATTTCTTCTAAGATATTCTTTGATATCTTTTTACTTTTAGGTCATCGTTAAAAATATTGTTTGCTAAAATAGAACTTGAAAACTGTAAGACGAGAACGTCATGGCGCAGTTCTGGGTTAAATGGGTTTTTTAAAAAGTATAAAAGCGTTCATTA